>CAJUYG010001343.1:0-17083 GCA_910591675.1 Galerucella calmariensis
AGATTATTATTCGTAATAAAATGATTAGATATATCGGGTACATCATGATATTTAGATGAAGTTGCAGCATACGCGAAGAAAATTGTTACCACTTTAAATGATGGTTCTCTTCAGTTTTTTTAATATATTGGATGTTTTATTTACTTAATCTGTATGTATATGGTACGTAAAGGAGTATTCATTGTTTTTAAAACATTATTTTGAAATCTACACTCGCCGGTACGTAAAATGATGCAGCAAATGGTTAAACAACTCTAGCAGAATGGTGCTTACTCGAAGAATTACTGCCTCTATTCTCCTTGCCAAGCTTAAAATCGAGCGGCGAATGTCCGCTTCTCCAACAGAATTTGTTGTTAAAGAATTTAAGGGAGCAGAAATACGACTCTTCACATCCTATGCCCAAATATGCTATATATGGTTAGCATCTGCACTTAATGATAAGAACAAGAACAAGAACAAGGCCAATCTCTCCAAATAAACGGCTCAGAGAAGAGCGGAAGAACCTTAAAGGTTGAGTTCACTGGGACTTGAAGCCTTTGACTGGTGATGGGCTGAGTTTTTTAATTCCTATTTTTCAATACATTCTGCTATACAATATTATGTATATTAAAAAATTCTTAGCTTACTATAGAACCAAACAAAATTTCAATGTCAAAATATTTTATTACTTAACATATTCTTCTCTTAATTGGATACATTTATTACAGCGAATCTGCAACTTCTCTAGACCTTTCAAATAAAATGTATCTTCTTGCTATATGCAAACCAGACCTTCACAGCTTTTATTACCTCCTTGTAAAAAGAAAATTTACGAACTTTTAAACTTTTTTTCACTTGAGGAAAGAGATGGAGTATGGAGTATGGAGCCAAATCTGGTGAATAAGAGGGGTATTCTAGTTATTCAAACCCTGAATCACGAATTTTTTGCATGGCAACATGAGATTTGTGTGCGTTGTCCTGCAAAAACAAAACACCTTCACATCCTCTTGTCTTTTTCGTGAAATGGCTTCTGTTACTTCCAAAAAAGGAAAACAGGCTGTCGGTGCTATCATACCCGTCCTAGCTAAAGCTAAAATCTACACATGGCACCCTAGAATAAAAATTTTTGAAGCACTTTCTTTAAGCACCTTGTCGAACTGCATACCTGTCTGGGGCCTTCGATATCACGATATTTTGGAGCGTGTACAGACTAATTTTTTAAAGCGTGTGCTTATGCTGCCCAGACACACTTCTGATTGTGCTCTTAGGATAGAAACAGGACGTGTTAAATATCTATATAATATATTCAAAATGACATTAAACTGGTTACTAAAAATTCTTTCCATGGAAGATAACAGATTGCCCAAAATATGTTTTAACCATCAAACACATTTGCTGTCTTGTGACGAAAAATTTAACTGGGCTTTACAAGTCAGAAGTCTTTTTTATTTTGTTGATGCAGCTGATGTTTGGGAAAATCTTTCAGTTAATACCTTAAAACAATCAAAAAAAAGCTTCTAACAAGCTTATATGACAAACTTTTTAAAGTAGACTGTGAAGCAGTCACCAGCTCTACTTTTTACTGCTTATACACCAACTTTTCTTTTTCCAAAAGCCCTAAAAATTATCTTTCTTTAAAACTTCCTATCCAGGTCACTCGCACCATAGCTCAATTAAGACTTGCTAGATTATTATTATTATTATTAACAAAACACCTTTGGATAGCTTTCTGCATCTTTTCTCTTTAATTTTTTCCCGTAGAGTGGTCAGTAATGTCGAATAGTAATCTCCGGTTATTGTTCTACCCTTCTCCAAAAAATCAATTATAATTACTTCATGATAATCCCAAAAAAACTAAAACAAGAACTTTCCCAGCATATTTTTGGACACGAAACTTCTTAGGTCCTGGAGAGGACGAAGGACATTTATCACCAAGGGTATTAAGCATATCTTCGTAAATCTGCTTACCTCTTAACCCTTTTAAATACAGGTACTTGATGATGGCTCGATACTCCAATTTTTCGATTTTCACAATTTCGGTGGATCTATTTTCTTTAATTTATTGCGTAACTCTGGTTTACTTTTTTGACGTTCAGCTTCACACTGACACTTCTAATGAGTTATTGTTCGTTGCTATGGTAACGCAATGTTTTGTTTATGCATGGAACTGGTCCAGGCTAACTAGATATCAACACATCCTCGTAGAATTCTTAGCAACGGATATTAGTATCGGCAATGAATTGACATAAATTTAATTCAAGAAAAACACAATAACAAATTATAGAAAAAAAAAGGTCGCTGCCGATGAGAAATTGTCCAACAAAATATATTTATTAGTGTTAAAGTGAGTTTCTATTGATTTTCACTAAGCGATGTGTTGATATTAAATTATTTGCTTAACCCATTTAAGTAGAGAGCGACCATAGACGTTTAACTACAAATACAGTTTTTATAACTTTCCATAAATATTCACAGATTGGAAAAGGTCAACCGTAACCAATGATGAATGTTTGTTTTTTATTTATTACGTAACGTCAATTAACTTTTAACTAAATATTGTGACTGGCCGTAGGGAATTCCATGAATATTTTATTTTTTTATAGATAATAAAACATGTCGGTGTTAATTTTCAATTGTAACCAACATGGTTTATTTCAGTTTGGTTTTTGGCGATGAAACTCAATCATGGATACAAGGTGAAAATTGATGCTTAGTTGTCGAACATGCTAATTTTAACAGCCATTTTATGACTTATTGCAATTGAGTTTTATCAATTTTAGAAAAAAAAGTTGAACGTGTCGCGGGACACACGGTAAGAACTTTAGTTCCTTTTAAGCAAAAATTATGTAATATATATGACGTTATAGATAAATGCATATATATAAATGCATATTCCTCGGTGGTCTAGTAGTAAGCAAACCAGACACTCACGCGGTAAACCTGGGTTCGATTCCCCGTGAGGAATTTTTTTTTATTGTAAATATGCTGTCGACTCGTGTGGATTGTCCATATCGCACTTGAACGATTGAGCACTCGTCTTGGTCCTCGTGCGATATGGCCATCATATCCACACTTACTAGTTGCACAAACTACTATTTCTATCAAAATATGCCCTTTTACATTAAAAAACAACCTGCCAAATGTCAAATCAATTTATCCATCCATTTTAAAGTTATCGAATTAAAACATTCAAGTTTTCAAAATTTCAACATCCTGTATTTCGAAAAGTAAAGTAATAGTATATTATGTTACTAGGAGTAGAAGGCCAACATTATTGTTGAGCCCAGATTCTTGCACTGCCGAGGCGCTAGCCGAGGCTGTGCAAACTGGGCGAAACATATAATGGGCCTTCTGCTCCGAGTAACATATACTATTTTTTCTTCAAGCGTAATAATAATATGCATTTTATAAAAAATATAGAAGGCTTTGTTTATATCTCAACTATTTAATTAATACAAACGAAAAATTACATAAAGTGTTACCTATTTATTAACAGTAATATTAAATGTGCAGTTTTGTATACTGCAGTTGTTTAAATTTAAGCCACTGCCACCGCTTTCAGCTTCGACATTTACAATTTTGTCATTGGTATACATCATATTATTAGTAAGTTGATTGTCGATTATTATGTCAGCGATTCCAGAACTATTACTTGGTTGTTCTTGCCAATTAAGTATTTTTTGTGCAGTTTGTGTTTTACTGGAAATGGAATCCTCTAAGTACCCTTCAGCAACACTGGTGGATTTCCATCCACCATGCCGCTTTAAAGCGGTAATATCACCTCCGTTGTCAACTAAAATAGTTGCGGAAGTCCTCCGAAGGCAATGTCCTGTATATTCATGAGGATTTGTTAATTTCAAAAACGTAGCAACGTCTTTTGGTACGTTTGATATTTTGTGGATACCCATTACCACACGGTGACATTTACCATTCTGGTATTTAATAAAAAATCGCTGCAGGCCAATATCATCCGGACGAAGAGCCGTATACTGTCTTACCAAATTCAAATAAAAATCGCCAATTATAGTAAACGACCGTTGTTTTTTGTTTTTTGTGTTTATGATTTTAACCAAAATTAAATTTCCCAAATCTTGGATTTCGCTAGACTTTAAATTAACAAGTTCATCGCATCTAAGGGCTCCTGTGACTCCAAATATTAATATAACCTAAAACAAACGTTGAAATAAATAAAAAAAAAAGCTGGTAGCACCGGGATTAGAACCGCTGACCTTTGCGACCGAAGACAAAAGCTCTGCCACTGAGCTACCGTCATTAAATGTTATAAGTAGGAAATGAGGTAATATTTGCTGTCAAGTTAAATATTGATCTGCTAGTAGATATCACTGTCAACGGTTTAATAAACGTAATAATGATTAAAAAGAAATAAGAAAGTACCTACCTTTGTTGCTAAATAAACATTATTTGGTGCATCCTTGAGAAATTTATCAAATTGATCTTGTGTTAATACTTTTGATTTTTTCGGTGTATAATTTTCCCCTTGGCGCTTTATAAATGCAATTAATTTGCTATATTTTTCTATTTTAACATTATGTTTAATGTTTAATTGACTTTTAATCATTGAATACTGTGCCCATAGAGTAGAACTTTTAAACTTTCTGGACAAATTCGTGAAGTATGCAAGCATAACGTTTTCCGTGTATTGCTGTACATTATATTCATTGCACCATTTTAGAAATTTTTCGTATGCAAGATCATACAGTTTACGCGACTTCGTTGGAATTAGAGTTTCAATACTGGAATTAGCTATTTCAACTAATTCCGGAGGCGTACATTGCAATTCTTGAGACATTTTTCACAAAATTTTCAAAACAGACAAACGTCAAATTAAATAAGTTTAAAAATGACAGTTCCTACCTACTTGATTACAACGCCCCATTATTTTATTAGTACAATAATGAAAATTAATTTTTGTACTAGTAAAATAATGGGATATTTCTACGGTCTGTGTTGCAAAAAGTAATATAGTTATTATTATACGCTTGAAGAAAAAATATATTTTGCATTTTGGTGAAATATTACTTTTCGGCGTCTGAACGGTAAGTAAGTCACTTACCGACGTGTTAAACTTAGAAACCGGTAAACACAACCTACCGTCCTGACAACCGATAATGTAAATAAACAAAAAAGATCAATCGCGCAAAAAAATTATGGCAATAATAGTAAAAATGTATCCGAACAAATTCAAGTAGATCACCAGCACTGCGAATACCAGCTTTGCATAAAATTTTAATAAAGCATCGGTGGTCCAGTGGTAGAATGCTCGCCTTCCACGCGTGCGGCCCGGGTTCGATTCCCGGCCGAAGCATATGAATCGCTGCTTCGTAAACGAGAGAGAGACTCAGGAGAGAGCACACGCACGCAAGCAAGGCATTTAACGAAGCAACGTAACATAACGTAACGTAACGTAACAGTCCGATCTTTTGCGTCGCGACCTATGGTCGCTCAAACATAACCTGACGTGAAGAACTACAGTTCCAACATCTCAAAGTCGTCTCTTTCTCATCTATTTTATTCAAATATGACAGCAAAAAGAGCTCCAGATTTCTGGCAAAACTACAACTATTACGGTCCTGTTGGTAATATAACTAACAATGTCACGGAAAAACAATTTTTGTTTCATTTCCTTTTATTTTTCAACAAAGAATAACATTTCAAGAAATCCATAAACTGACGTACGCTCATATAGTATATATGTCACATTTTCTGTAAGAAATAACACAGAAAACAACTAACGGTGTCCACAAGTCACGTCTGTAGTCTTCTGATATGTTAAATAGTGATATCTTGTCATCTGATATTTTCCATAGGCGGGTACATATTATTTTAAATAGGAATAATAAATGATTGTAGTATATTTTATAGAAATATAGTAAATACCAAATCCTGACTACTACAAGATAATATAGAAGGTGAAATGAATAGAAGGAATGTGAAAATAGATAGTTTCCTTTAGATTTATTCAAAAAAAAATTGATCTTGCACCTCGTTCAGTTGTATTAAAAAAAGGGTATTAGTATTAGAGTAACAAAGGTTAAGTTCTTTCTATTTGCGTAAAGCCGGCTGGAGTTTGAGGTCGACCATATTGTACTGAAGGGTACGCGACACTGTTTACTGGTAAACAACGATAGTAAGACTTTAATTATTAATCACTTCATAAAATCATCCAAAACTCCATAATTTTGTGTTGTTAAGTGTGGAGTGCGAGAAGCAGAAGATAAGGTATCTATTTTTACGATTTACGGAATATATTATTACATTGACATTGCTCTACAAAGACTTACAGCACATGTCAAAACACTCTAAACTGCTCGGTTGCCCTCCCGAACAATTCGACAGACCTATCAAAGTCATGGGTTTTGGAATGGTCCATTTGTAATACCGACATTCAATATTGCGTTCCGAGGCAAACAAAAAAATTGTTTTGGTGTTTTGGTATGTACAAAAGTGTTTATTTTTAAAAAAAAGGTTGCCAGAGAACCTAAAATGATTAAATTCCAATAACTGCAAATATTGAGGTATATCTAAGAAGTTGTATAAATCAAGGACTAAGGCGGAAGTACTTTAGAGTGGAAATAACACAACCATCACTACTGAAGGCTCCTCCAGATAAACTGGTGGCCTATATAGAAGACACCAAGCTTCTGGAATGGAAGTAGGTGTGCATGAGCTGTTGATCCCAACCCAAGCGTATGAATGAATAAAGTTGAATAAACAAGGTAGAGGAGTCAGGAAGGTATAAAACTTGCTAGTTATAGGAAAAATTGAAAACTATTGTTGGGATTCTGAGAATTTACCTATAAGCTACAGAATCTGTAAGATATAGGATCTGTAACTTCACTTCTGTTTATAATGTCAAAATTCTAACCTCAAAACCATTAAAAGTATTCAACAGCTGTGTGTGTACCGACCTGGTAAACCTTAATACTAATTGATATTTTTACAATTTGTGATAAAAGAATGGTGTAAACTACTGACATAATAAATTTAACATGTTATTTATTTATTTGAATATACGTATTTTGTAGAAAACAAGGTGTAATAAGAAAAAGGACCAAAAATACGTCTCCTGGAGCAATTGGAGTTATACTTACAATTCTTGGAATATGATTACATTTTACGCAGTAACCTACCTTAGATCCCAATTACAAAAAAGTGGGAAGAGATAGTGGCGCAATTATGTACTCTGTACCACACCCTGTACTGCTTACAGTGGCTGATGTCCAGCCCGTAAATTTTTACAAATCTGTAAGGAATCTGTAAGTAACGGGTAAGGTTAGAATCGCTTTTTCTGTAATTCTCGCAGATTTCGCCTTATAGATCTTACAGATGTTCTCAGAATTCCACCAAATGTTTACATCACCTCCTCTAAGAAAATTAAGACTGCTTCAAGTAGTTTCATAGATCTACTGCCCCTAAGATACGTTTATGTGTATATTACTATCATGTCACTCGATATGAAAATGTTATATTATGTGATACTCTGTGTCAAAAATTATGATCTCTTTTACGCTGAATCACTCGGTTTTGGTTCGATGCCGATGCTTCGAAACGAGGAAGTAGGGTGCGACAATAAAAAAATCGTACCTGTTGTTAACTCCACAAAAATACGTAGAAACTGCTTAAAAAACGAGCACGTCAGGTGTGTTTCCTGGAAACGGGGTTTTTAAAAGGGATATTTAACTGTTTACGGTGGAGAGACGTTACAGGTGAATTAGATTAATGAGAGTAATAGGGAGGAAGTACCATTTGGGGAAACGGATAAAAAAACCGTCTAGATTTAATAGATATTGAATGAGGTACGATTTAAAAGGATTTATAACAATTACATTTTTGTGGTTTTTTAGAGAAACATTTGATTATACAGGGTGGTCCTTAAGTAATTGTTCATAGAAGTACAATCTTTACTTCAAAATATTGCGATTTAAATCAAGTAGTCTTGATAAAATGTTGATATTGAGAGAGATACAGGGTGTTAAACATGAAATTTTAATTTTCATTTTCTACAATAACTTAACGCTTGTTGACGTATATGCACAAACGAAATGTCAAAATTGACATTTATATTTCTCGATCAATTTAAAATATATTTTGCATTTTGGTGAAATTGTTTTTATTTATTACTATTACTATTTATTACTTTTCGACGTCTGAACGGTAAGTAAATCACTTACCGACGTGTTAATCTTAGAAACCAGTAAACACAACCTACCGTCTTGACAACCGATGCTGTAAATAAACAAAAAAGATCAATCGCGCAATAAAAATTATGGATATAATAGTAAAAATTTCAAACAAATTCAAGTAGATCACCAGCACTGCGAATACCAGCTTTGCATAGAATTTTAATGTAGCATCGGTGGTTCAGTGGTAAAATGCTCGCCTGCCACGCGGGCGGCCTGGGTTCGATTCCCGGCCGAAGCATATGAATCGCTGCTTCGTAAACGAGAGAGAGACTCAGGAGAGAGCACACGCACGCAAGCAAGGCACATAACGAAGCAACGTAACATAACGTAACGGTCAGATCTTTTGCGTCACGACCTCCGGTCGCTCAAACCTAACCTGACGTAAAAAACTAAAGTTCCAAAAAATGGTACTTAATCTGATAGATTGTTTTGAAAATGAATGAAAAAGTGGAAATTCGTCAACCAGTGTGCAGGAAACATCAACCATCATTATTTTCTCCGGGTATATTTGTAATCTCACATTTTGGTAACCTCTATGTCTTCTGATTTGATACATATGGTTAGTGACCTTTGAAACCGCACGATAAGAGCGCTTTTGACTATATCACTCAATAAACAGAGCGGACAGCTTTAAAGCTACATCCTCAATTAATCTACTAGCGAAGTGGCACTTCGGCACGCGTGCTGCAAAACGGATACCCGTTCTCAATCCTGTCAATTCAGTCTGCCTGAATGTTATCGCACATGCGCATTTCCATTGTTATTTTAAGGTAACGAGGTAATTAGAAAGTTCAACCTGTGATTATTCTTGTAAATAAAAGTAGTTATTACTCACCAAAGACAACAAATTAATATAAATACGATATTAGAAAATAATGTATGTTTGTTTACGAAGATAATAGAATAAAATGGGTTAGGGTACCTAAATTATTTTCCCCATGATTAAATGCGCATGACACAATTCGGCACGCACCAAAAAAGCTTACAGCTTGCAAGCTTGCACTTCCAAGTCGGCGCGCATGTCAGCACGACATTGAATCGAGGATACTTACGTTTAAACGTCATTGTCCCAGCACACGTGTTGATGTGCCACTTCGCCACTAAATTTATTAGGGATGGGCCTTAAGCTGCAATTAATAGTTTGCTAAATTAAAGTAACGTAGCAGTGGCGTTACAAGTTTTCTTATAACCGCATTTAATGGACCTTAATTCATTTTAAATATTTGTATCTTTCTTCAACAAATCTAATAATTTTTTTTTTGTTTCAGATAATGCAATCGAAAAATGCCAGTCCTACTTCTACGAGAAGTCTCCACTACTTCCCTGTCGACTCTAGTAGAAAAGGCTCAAAGGAAATCATCTACTCTACTAGAATACGACTTACAGCTCAATAATAGCCACTTGAATTTAATTCTTCTCTCCAAGCCGGACAGGAAGATAAGTTCAACATCCCCAGATGAAGGATTCGAATCAGACATCGATAGTTTATCCATAGTATCTAGCGACAATGATAGTTTCACCATAGAAAAATTAACGGAAAGCGAAAACAAACCCAACAACACTGAGACTGACTCCGCCAATGGTTCCTCTAGTAGCGATTCCGATATAGAATCAACAGACGTTAAGACTTCACAATCAGAAGTAAAAAAAGTGTTGGAAAAAGAAAGTTTCAATCTAGTCGATTGCGTTTGCTACACGGACGTTAAATGCACTAATATTTTAATATTTGTTATCAAAAATGAAGCTTTAGTTTTCGCTTTCGATAACGTAGGACATCTGAAGAATTTCTACACGAATTTCACCACGTTAAAAGCAGTGGCTAACCAGAAAGTTTACGGTACAAATTTAGCAACAAGATTTAATCTATTACAAAGAACAGATCAGAACGGAGTCACTCACATAGAAATTACCAGAGAGACGAAAAATACCGAGTTGAAGCAACAAGGTCCAATTAGTATAATAAATTTAAATTCTCCGGTGGATATTATTGATCATGTTTCGAAAAATAAATTCAAAGACGTTAATTCAAGACAAAGAATAGAAAGTCAGCTAATTAACGATATTAAATATAATACGATTAATTCAAAATTGGGACCAAAAGCTAAAATAGTAACAAAATCTAACTCTATAGAAAATATCTTGCATTTGGACGACAGTAAATCCAATCTAGTCAAAGAAGAAGCTAAATTAAAGAAAGTCTGGAATAGCGCTGAGGATTTATTAGAACCTCCAAAACGACCGCAACGAAGGAAAAAAGGTAAAGCTCCTCAGCCACCGATTGTACAAGAAAAACAAGACGTCTACAGCGGACAATTTGTAAGAGTGAGCGTGACCTTCGATCCTATTAAAAATTTAGATAAAAATCGATTGATTATAAAAAGTTCCCCGAACGAACCGCATCCTAAGAAGCTACAAAATTTTAATATCCTCGGAAGACCAAAAGAAAAACAACAAGTTATTAGATATGAGACTAAAAAAGAAAATACAAATAGAAACAAAGTTTTTGACAGTTGGACTAATTCCATGCCGAGGCTGTTGAAAAAACCAAGAAGTAAATCGGAAACGAGGAATTTCATCCCAATGGCTTATCGATATATAGATACCACTCAAGATTATCCCCCGACTTACAATACCAACTTAATAGAAAGAGGAGATGCTCATTTTTCGGCGCACAGTCCGAATGTTCCTTTTTCCAATTATTTAAGAGGGGAACATTCTGTTCAGAATATCAATAATAGACTATTCGGGTTGAGTGCTAAGTTGCGAGATTTCTCCGACGATGGAAACGATAAAGTAGATGGTAAATGGGGATCTGGTGACAAAAATGTCGTAGTTAATAAAGACAATAATTTAAAAAGTGTTATTAAGATTAACAAAGATGAAAATAGTAGAAAGAAAAATGATAAAAAAGTTACGTTTAGCGCCTATACTACAGTTCAAGTTGTATAAGTGTGATTAGGTACACTGAAAATTCTTGAAGGTATAAAATTAGTTGAGTCAGAAATTGATTGGAAGGTGTTATATGTTGTCACTTACTTTTATTCACCGATTTCGGAAATAATTGGAGGTTTTCTTCCCGAAACAATACAAGGTTTGCAATTCCCACCACCAAAAGCAAGAGAAAGAAAAGAAAATCTGCCATAAATTGATTTTAGCATGGTGGACCAGTTTTACACATCTAATTTAGATTATTTATCAACCCAAGTCAGTAATATTAAAACAAAACGATCAGTGGAAACAATATATTATTTATAAATAACTTATAACTGATAAATATATAGTTATTCACGTTACAAGGCCGATATGTAGCAAATAACGGAATATTGTATCAGCCCAATCCGTTATTTGCAACTGAATCCGTTATTCGCAACTGAATCCGTTAATTTCAACCGAATCCGTTATTTGCAACTGAATCTGTTATTCGCAACTGAATCCGTTATTTGCAACTGAATCCGTTAGTTGCGTATTGGCTGTGTGTAGTTCAAAGATTACAGTTTAATTCCGATTAGGTTAAGGAATATTGTAACAACCGAACCCGTTATTTGCAACTGAATCCGTTATTAGCAAATGAATCCGTTATTTGCAACTGAATCCGTTAGAATCCGTTTCATAAGAGAACGGAAAGCTTGTTTACATGCGCAGAGACGAGTTTTCGACAGTTGACGAGCAACAAGGGCGCAGTCGTCTATTTTCACCTCATTCAGTGGCGTCGCGCGCTTTGTTTGGATTGTCATTTCAGTTTGTTTGCGTGTTGGCGTTGTTTTTGCGCACATTTCATCTGTCAGTGGTCCTTTCTCTAATGAAACGGACTCTATTTGCGTATTGGCCGTGTGTAGCTCAAAAATGACAGTTTAATACCGATTAGGTTACGGAATATTTTAACAACATAATCCGTTACTTGCCACCGAATCCGTTATTTGCAACTGAATCTGTTATTTGCATCTGAATTCGTTATTTTCAACCGAATCCGTTATTTGCAACTGAATCCTTTATTCGCAATTGAATCCGCTATTGGCAACTGAATCCGTCATTTGGAACTGAATTCATTATTTGCAATTCAATCCGTTATTTGCAACTGAATCCGTTATTTGCGTATTGGCCGTGTGTAGTTCAAAGATTACAGTTTAATTCCGATGAAAGAACAAACCATGTAGGTACCTCGTAATTCTACAGAAAAATCACAACATCATGTTTAAATGGAACAATATCACAACAATATTATAAACAACGTCAGTTTTTTGTGTTCACTTTAACAATGATCATGGAAATTGAAGACACTTTCAAATTACTCCAAAAATATTTTCAAACCTTTCCAATCATTTTGACTCGTCCAGCCAATGTCTAAGTCTAACGGTCTATTTAAAATTATGAAAATAATTGTCAATAGATTTGTCGTCAAGAATTTTTGGTTTGTTGTTAACTTGTCTTCTTTAATTTCATATTTTCCATGGAAAATATGAATTTTGTTTTGCCATTTAAAATAAAATAAGTTTAAATCTTTCGTTCTTCATATACAGAGTGATTCAGAAGATTTATATTCAAAAAAAATATATTATAATGAGAAGGGTAGATTTATATACTCACTGTTCTCATTGAGCCACCGGAAATGGTAAAATAATTTGTCAGTCGACTGATTTTATTTTAGAACGAGTCTTATTCAAAAGTTACTTTTTTGTAATCACTCTGTATTTTCTACTTTGATTTTTATTTGTTTAAAGATAAAAATTGAAATGTAATGAAAAATCATATTGGGTGTTTTATTAACAATAAAAAAAAATTAACAGATTTTTGATAACTTTTTAAAAAACTGGAATGCTGAAAGTTTTTTTTTCAAAAACATGCAGTTTTCCTGTAGAACTTTTTAGAGCGAGCTTTGAAGTATCTAAAAACCAATTAAAAGTTTTTTTTCATCCTTTATTAACTATTTTCTCAAAATTCGAAAAAAAAAAACAATTTCCATTGCCACCTCTTCGGTCATATTTATATGTCTATTTTCTTTGACTACTAGTAATCTAAGCCAAAAAGTGAAAGATATTTGACAGAATAAAACAGCATATACGTAGTTTTATAAGTTTTGGCTCACCCGGTATAGATAAAATGTTAATTAATTTCTTGAAATCCAACTATTTATCATACAAAAAAATGCTTAACCCTTTACAACAACTTGTACCTGGCCTATACGTAAATTGTACAATATTCAATGTCTATTTGAACGTTTTAAGGGCATTTTAAGGTCTCTGTAACATATTTTGACTTCGTTCACGAATATTTTGTCCCAATTTATCGTTTTTCGCTACAAAAATATTCTTCCAAAGCAGTAAATATCTAAATAGAAAGTGGTACGTCTAATGTCAATCGTTTAATTCCTACCTATGCTAAACTTTCACAAATTATAAATTTTCTTCGTACTTTTTCAAAAATTACTGTTATTCTAATGTTTATTACGTATTTTGACTTCGAATGGTTTCCTTAGTGTTTACATATCTTGAATTTTCCATTAGTTATGTGTAATAAAAATTATCCATGTGATTTTAAAAAGCTCTTAAATAACAATAAAACTTCTAGGAATTTGACGTGAACGTTCTAATCTGCAAGGTTAACATGTATGAAATTATATAATTATTATCTTAGAATGGAGATTTGAAAATGTATAGTGCAATTATATTTGTATATTATATTTTATGTTAGTTGTATATATGTAAAAATTTTATCCAATTATAATGTCTCGTGTCGATGTATTTTTCTTTTATTTTTATTAACATTAATCTGTAAAAGTCAAATTTGATAGTAAGATATCGAAAGCTCCTGGAAAGTCGCTGAAGACTCCACTTTGGGCTCAATTTGTATGTTAGGGCAGGTGTTTTTAAAGAGAAAAAACTCAGCGCGATTGAGTTTACGGAGGGGGGGGGAAATGGCCCTCTAAACCCTGGAAAACGGGTTTCTCCCTAATATCTGGCCCAATTTGCGAATAAGGGATTTTTTCTTCAGATAAATTAACTTCAATGTTAAAATGTCATATACCTGGAAATGTTATTGTCACTTTGACATCGATAAAAAAGGTGCATCCTTTTTTATCGCGATAAAAACTTCTCTTCCTCAATATCTAGTAAGCGGACGTCACTTTTACACAATGGAACGCTACCGAAACGTCGGAATAACAAAAATAAAAAACATTATTATGGTTTGACTCCCAAAAACTAAAAGAAAAAATAATAAATAATGCCACAAGGAACTGACAGAAGATAACAATGACAATGAGTCGCAAGTTTAGTTAATAAAGATAATTATTGTTGTTTATCCATATATTCTGTCGTTAAAAAACACTCGAGCTTTTCTTTTATCAGATAAATTTCTCTTTAACTCAAAGTTTTGCCAATCACTAAATATGCTCTAAAAACTGACATTAGATAAAATTTATCATGTCAGTTTTTCTCGTAAAATTAGTGATTGGCAAAACTGTTTCGTTGCAAAGAGAAATTTATCCGATAAAAAAAAGTTCTTGTGTTTTTACTGTTGATAAAAAATGAAGATCGTCTTATTATCTACAGAAATAGTTTTTTTCGAAAACTCGATAGTTATCGAGATAATGAGACCTAAAACCTGCCTGTAGGAATTCTGCTGTTCATGCATTAACTTGTAAGCGGGCGGTCGAAGTGTTCCATAACTCGGCAAAAAATTGACATTCCCCGATTTCAAAGTTCATTGCAATGGGAAGACCCGTAGCTATCATTCCATGTGACTTGCAGCTCGTTCGTACTTGACAAAAATATTTTAAAAATCGGTCAATATTTTTTTACACAAGATTTTGAGACTATTTCATTAATTTGTTCAAATTTTTTTTAAAAATAGACTTAAATCCTAATTTTTTTTAATAATGGAACCTTAGGAGGTCTTGAATGGCCTCAGGAATGTTTTTTTAATATATTTTTTGCGTTTTGATAAAAAATTTGCCAGGATCATCAAGTTAAAACTAAAGTACCAAGTTTCAAGTTTGTAGGTACTTAAAGGTTTTTTGAAATGCGCTTAAAAAACTGACTTAGCAACGTCATGTTCAAAGAGCGCTAGCTCCCCCAGGAAAAACTTTTGGATAAAAGTAAATCAACCAAAATATACATAAAATCACAACTAGTATGAATATATAGTTTACTTTTTGCAGGAGTATTTGTGGACACCCAGTATACATGTGTTAAAATAATATTCACTGCTATCCTCAATTTTGAAATCCAACTATAATACTAAATAATGAATACAGCATTACCTATAATCTAAATGTAATAAAAATTTAAAATTATAAAATAAATGTGCCTTTAAAAAAAAATTTTGATATATATTTTAGGTACTAAAACAAAAACTGTGTAATTGTATAAAATTATCAAAGCTATACCAATTACATTTTCCAATTTATTTATTCCAAACAACTAAAATCGTAAAGAAGATGAACATTATCATTTTTAAAGTCACTCCTAACTTTTCAATTAATTATTTTATAAAATCTGGACGCCACTGGAATAATTAAAACATTCAAACTCAAACCAATTTTACCAATAACAATACACGCAACCTATATTTTTCGCTAATAACAGTTGGTATCCCTTGACGAAGAACAGAATAATGTTATTCCAGTCATGTTATCTATGATTCCAGTACTTAGTACCAATAGTACTTAGTAGGCTGAGATTAGTTTCTAGGATTGAACGTTTTGACATAAGCCTCCGCGAGTGAATATTTAAAAACATTTTGTGTAAAATAATATGGTGCTTACAAGCATTTTGGTGATGATTTAAGCTGGGGTGAGTTTAAAATTATGAATTTATATACCGTGCATGTATTGTATTTGTGCATTTTTCAAATTATTCACGTCCAATGTTACGTAATTTATAAGCATTGAATAAAATCGCCATGAAAATGCATATTAACCAATATATTCAATTAGTATAGAGATAATAATTATTTAATAAGGTATTTTACAAATTATATTTGAAGGGTAAGGACACCTAAAAATTATTTTAAATAAATAAAATAACAATTTCCGATCGTTAAACGTAACAACGCGATAGTTGTCGAATCGAATATTTTAAACCTTCGCTTATATCGACAATCTACATTTTTGTTGACTAAATTTCATGTATCATCGGAATCATAAAAACTTGGGTTTGTATTGGAAAGTTTTTTTTTAAATTACTGTTGAAACGAATAGGTTAGGTATATATTGTAAATAGCTACATTTTTATTACAGTTTTTGTTCTAGTTAAATATATTTAAATAGAAATATAGGTAGTGAGATTTTAAATTAAAATAGAATAAGACATTACGAATCAGTGGCTTTTTATACTGTTTGTATTTAGTAAGGGATGTATGTATGTATGTATTAAATGGATTCGAATATTTCAAGACTTAAAAATATAAATAATATTAAATATTATTGAAGTTTAAAAAGGTAATAACATCTATATTGAAGATCAGTGCTATTATCAAAATTTTGAATATAAATTATCATGTATTGGATGAAAAAAACTAGGTACAGTTTATATTAATAGTTGATCAGTGTTTATACAAATTGTCATTTTTTGAGGGGCTAAAATAACCCCCAAATTTTTGAAATCCGCAAAATATGGTTATGACTTATTGAATAAAAGGAAATACAGTTTATATTAATAAAAAGTGCTTTAGAATATGAATTATCACGTATTGAATGAAAAGAAATAGGTACAGTTTATATTAATAGTAAGTTCTGTGTTTATACAGATTGTCATCTATTAAGGTGCTAAAATAACCCCCCAAATTTTCAAATTTGCAAAATAAGGTTATGGCGTATTGAATAGAAGGAAATACAGTTAATATTAATGGTGAGGTGAGTTCTGTGTTTATACAGATTGTCATTTATTAAGGGGCTAAAATAA
>CAJUYG010001343.1:17093-56604 GCA_910591675.1 Galerucella calmariensis
GGAAAGTATATTCAACAATCTCCTCCCAACTTTTTAGATGCAAATTTGTTCCTGTTACATACTCTAACCACTAATCATTAGTAGTTTGGTAGTTATTAAAAAAATACATGAAAAATATTTTTTCAATTTCATTGGCAAAAAGTGATCTTACAGACTTCATAAAAACATTAAATATCTTGAAAACTACAAATTTTTTGATATGTGAAGGTTATGCGTTTTTCACATGGAAACCATTGAGGAATACAAAATAAAATAAAAATAGCTTCAAATGCCAGGGCGCAAAAAATGGGAGGAGAAAGATAATATATTTTTCCAAATGTACACCACTGGATCAAGAATTGAAACATGTTCTCCTTCAAAATATGCCCTTTTGCATTTAAAAACCACATGCCAAATGTCAAATCAATTTATTCATCCATTTTAAAGTTCTCAAATTAAAACATTTAAATTTTCATAACTGCAGCACCCAGTATATCGAAAAGTAAATAGTCTAGACCCTTTAATCCTTATATCACTTTGTCCAATTTTACGAGAGGTATCTACATGCAAACGTTGTAAGTGTCATTTGAAAACACCCTGTATTATAGTTATAATGTTATAAAAAATATCACGGGCGCCAAAAACGACTGAAAAACAAAGTTTTTCCACATTTTTCTTGACACTTCCTTGGAAAAGGGAAATACTTTTCAATAAATTAGTAGGTACCTATTTGAAACGAATCACTCAAGTCCCTGATACTTTTTTGGTGTATTCTAAAATATGCCCAAGAATAATATGTAAAGATTGTTAATTTAAATTATTTCAAATATAACCTAACAATGTTTCTTACTTCTTGTGGTCTGCAATTAATTCTTCAATCAAGCCTTCACCAGAAACATATACATACGCCATTTTTGTTACCGTTATTATTTAAAGGCACACTTTAACATCCCTTGAAAAATAATAGTTTTAACAGGCTATTTTAAAGGAATCCTTTAAAATTTTAAGGGAAATGTGGTTAGTGAATACAGATTTGATTTTAGCGCCGGTTAAATTTTTAACGGCCTCTAAATTTCAAAGGAAGAGTTACAGAATAGGCCCAATAGAAAATAAGTGACATTTTCGAGATATCTTTTTTATGTTACGAGATATGAAAAAAGCAGGATAACTTTTGATGTAATAACTGAAGGAGAGTCAGTGCAGTAGATAATTGATTTTTAAGGGCTTCTTCTAGATATACACATCTTACAGCATTTAGTATTTCCTGATACGCATAAATAGGAGCTGTCAGTTGTTATTATTTGTCTACCGTATTCGTTGAAGATGATAGTTTTTGTCTTATTCGACATCTAACTTTAACGACAACTTCAATTGCTATTTTATATAAACAATGTTATTGCATTTATACATTTCCTGACTTTTCCGCAAATGAATCATTTGTATGTACACTCCCTAATTCCTCTATGTTAAGAGAAAATTCGTGATATTTTTCAACAATAGCCGGTAAGTACTACTAACCATAATATACATAATTATACATTGAAGCATATTTCTATATTTCATGTAAATCGCTGCGTTACGTTAGAAAATAATTGGAAAGGCCAAATAAATCATGATCTGTAATCATGACTCAAATTATTTAATTAACTATATTTGATAATTGATATTTATAGTACTAGAATGAGATATTAAGGGGTTAATTGTAATATATTGTATTTCCTCCAATTCGTATATCGTGTATATTATGAATCGTGATAGTTAGATAGTTGAAATTTTCATAGATTATGTATGTCTATTGCCACTATAACCACAAAGTCTAGAAACAGAATAAAGTGAATATTTAATGGGGCTCCCGAACAATAAACGAGATTTTTTGCTCGATATTGATAACAGCAACATACAGTGTGGAAACCACTTATGGAATAAAATTCTTTGTCATTATTTTAGGAAATTATAAAAAATGCCGAGACACGTCAACTTTTGAATTCAGTTGTCCGTTATGTAAACATAAATTTAAATGTACAGGGTGATTCACGCAAGTATGCCATAGTCGGTGTTGTTTTTTTTTTAATGAAACACTCAGTATATTTGCATATTTTTGAAATCCTCTTAATGAACCGATTCCAACAAACTAAATAATGTATGGTCAATTATGAATTATACAGGGTGAAATTTTCATTTTTACAGTTATTAAACACATACATAAAATACCTGATGTATTTGATTTTAATACATTAAAATAAATGCTTTCTCCACCTAGTTGTTGGCAATAGCACATTCTCCTATAGAACTCCTCCTTAACTTTGTTTAAAGTTTGTGGTGAAATATTCCGTATTTCTGTAGTTATCCTGTCTTTGAGGTCTACAATGCTAGTTGGTTGTGTTGAATATATTTTGTTCTTGAGATAACCCCACAGAAAAAAATTTAACGCCGTAAGGTCTGGCGATCTAGTTGGCCACTCAATAGTACCTCTCCGTCCAATCCATTCATTGGGGAAGATTTCATCTAAATAAGTTCTTACCATTAAAGCATAATGGGGTGTTGCCCCGACTTGCTGAAACCAAACAGCATTTTAATTCGCAACAGCAGTTTAATTCGGTAATTGCGTTGGGATATAAGTTTACCAACGCAGGAATAACTTCATTTCTGAGCATATTTAAATATTTTTCAGCTGTCAAATTTCCATCTATAAATATAGGACCAATAATATGGTCGCCTATGATACCGGCCCAAACGTTCACCTTTTGAGGGTACTGAGTATGTGTCTCTATCTACAGTTCTGTCGGCTTACCTCTCCATTCAATGTGAATGTTGATTCGTCAGAAAAAAGAATGGTACCAAGATCTATCTCATTTCATGTATGTGTTTAATAACTGTAAAAATGAAAATTTCACCCTGTATAATTCATAATTGACCATACATTATTTAGTTTGTTGGAATCGGTTCATTAAGAGGATTTCAAAAATATGCAAATATACTGGGTTTTTCATTAAAAAAAACAACTCCGACTATGGCATACTTGCGTGAATCACCCTGTACATTTAAATTTATGTTTACATAACGCACAACTCAATTCAAAATTTGACGTGTCTCGGCATTTTTTATAATCTTCTAAAATAATGACATAAAGAATTTTATTCCACAAGTCGTTTCCACACTGTATAAGCGCTTGAAATATTCACAGAATATTGATTTTTATTATTCAGTTTAAAAATAAATAATTAAATTAAAATAAAATAGATTTTTGCCGTTTTTCCATTTGAAGTTACGCTGACAATTATTATTGTCTGTTATAGAATCAATTTCGATTATAAAAAGTTAAAATCCATATTATGACTCATCCGTACACCCACAATTTTCTTTCTTTACAATCATTCACGTTTCACGTCTCTGTTCCTTTGAATAGGCCAGTTTATTCGACCTTTTGTTGTCTTAACTTTAAATTTTTGTTGTGAAAAAGATATTTGAGATCACACAAGAGCAAAACAAAAATCATCCATTAATGTTGATTCAAATTTTATACACAAACAATGAAAATATTAGCTATAAATATATACAGATTGCGAAAAGTCTGTTCGAGCCATGCGATTTACACAAGTGCGACAAGGAAAATATGAGAAAAACACTTGAAAGAGAGAGAAGAATAATTGTTCGCAGTAAGCTGTTGCCAAATGTATTAATCTGTAAAATTTATTCCCAATTTTTGTCGGCAACAATCTTAAATACCAATAATTGTTAAGTCGAAAGCAGTTTTTTTTTATTGCAGATTGTAATTTGTCCATTTATTTTCTTGAACTATTTATTTTATTCTCATCTGTGTTGATCTCACTTATTTTTCAAAAGTCAATAATATTACAAATCTCGAATTTTTCCCAATAAATACGGCGTTATCTCGTATTAAATTAATAAGCAAAATAAGATAATTATTATTCCTTAGAAAGTACCAAACATTTCAAACTGGCAACGCTGCTTTCATATCAGATTGTTAGCTGGTACTGAAAACACGCCCAACGCTGATTGCGTACAATTATTCTCCTCTCTCATTTGCTCATATTTTCTTTGTCGTACTTGTCGATTAGACTTTTCGCGATCTGTATGTATAGATAGTGACACATTTTATTAGTTGAAATGAGACCAATACACGGCCTATAATGACATTAACAACTAGCCGTGATTGCGGTACTGAAAAATATTGTGAACTTCCAAGAATTCTAGGAAGTTGGTGGAAAAAAGAAATAAAATATTGCCTGTGTAAATCGACGGCGATTAAGAGGAAGTACTAAGGTAGTACCGGCAGAGGTCACCGTTTATAAATGGTGCTGGATGACCCTCTGAAGAACGGGAGGTCGGCAAGTACTTACTTGCTACTTTTGTGTAAAAATAGATTCAGTGTCAAGTAGATTGTTGTGGTTTTTTTTATTCTGATCTTTATGCAGTACCTGTGCAGACGAGCGGTTTTTTTATTAGAAGGACAATTGCGGTTTTTATGATAATGGTTTTTTAAAAGGTACTAGGCTGGAATAAAATGTCCAGTGAATCAGTTAAATAAGTGAACATCAAAAATATTTTGTATTCGGTTCAAATGTACCGAAAAATTCGCAAAAAATTAATCTTTCAAAGTACCTAGTACTAATATCCAAAAATTCTGTGAAATGCTTGGACGTACTATTAAATAAGTACCAAGGATTCGCCCTAGAAAATGCTTTATATTTACTTCAAAAGTACTGGAAATTTTCCAAAAAATATTATTGTTAGGCAGTATAGTACTGACCATTTCACTAGAGTAAATTGATAACTGACAAAATTTGAAGATTTTGAACTGGCAATTTTTTGTCTTGTCGCGGCAATTTTTTGACGTTTAATATATCAAATCTATGTGTATAAAATTCTATCACTCTGTGATAAAATTCAATATAAAATCTTTGTTAGTGGTTTCTAAAGAAACTAAGTTGTTTATTTATTTATTTAACTATCTAAAAATTATTAAAACTGTTTCGAAAATTTAAATAAGTATTATTAACATGAATAATACAAGATTTGGAAATAATTCAATAAATGAAATAGAAAGTACAATTAATCAAAATATTCCGCGAAATACAATAAAGACAAAAAAGTCTGCGTGGGAACAGTTTAGAATGTTTCTGGACGCACGTAATTATACGTTAGAAAAGGATACTTCTGAACAAGTTATAGCAAAAATTCTTGAAGATTATGGTTTAAACATGAAAAAAAGAGATGAAACTGATCATACTGAAGCTAGTGTGCAAACACTTTGGAATACGACTGCTCAAATGGTTCAGGAAAAATATTTTCTAGAATTTAACATCAAAATTGATCCATTTGAAGATATTACCTATAAATTTGCTAGATTGGCCAGGGATACAAAACGTAAAAAGCTTCAGGCTGAACCTGAAACCAGAAAAAGAAGCTCTGACGCGTTTACCAAAAAAGAATTAATGGAAATGGTAGAAAGCTATTCCGAAGATAATCCTGATGGGTTACAAAAAAAAATTTTCCATTTATGTTTGTTCGAATTAGCATGGCGTGGAAATGAAGCTGCTAATTGTGATATTAATTACTTTAAAAAAGAATATGATAATAAAGGTAATTTAACTGGCAGGGTAGAATATAATCCAATCTTTTCCAAAACGACACAAGGAAGATCAAAAGCTTTATCTGGCAGTAAGTAGCTGGTGAGAAATAATGCTAACAATTTGTGTTCCGTTCGTTTATTTTTAAAAATTATTGAAAAAAGAGAATCCAATCCTTATCTAACAACAACAAGATTATTTTTAACAGTACATCCAAATTGGGAGAAAGAAATATGGTACAAAAATTCACCATTGAGAATTAATACAATTTCAAAGAAAATATCGGCAGAATCAATTGGTATAGACACAAAAAAAATAAAAATAACCAATCATTCACATAGAGCTTCTGCAATATCTGCATTAGCAAAAGAAGGAGTTGGTGAACAAGAAGTAATTAAGCTTACAGGACATTCTTCTGCCCATTCTTTGAAACCATATTTACAATTAAATGAATAACACCATTTCCAACTTATAGAGAACCTTCGAGAAAATAAAAATAAAGAAAAGGAATCCTCAGTTGCTAACTTAAATTCATCACAGGTTATGATGCAAAACAATCCCCAAAATAATGCTACAACGTACAATTATGATAATTGTATTTTTTATATAAATAAGTAATTTTTTTTTCATAATGTTATTATTTTTTTGGCTTTGTATAATTGAAGTTTGCAATAAATAAAACGTTTAAACATATGATTTTTTAGTTTTTCTCTTGTGAAATAGTCATGTCGAATACCACTCAATTAAAAATTTCTCTTGTCGTATTCAAGTTTTTTGCTTTTAGGTAATTTTGCTCATGACATTTAATCCAAAAAAAGTTAAAAATGTCATTCTCAAAATTGCCAAGCAACAAACTTTCATGACAATCGAAAAATTTTGCCGACAAAATTTTCACTCTCGTGGTATTTATATATGAAAATATTTTACTATTTTTAGCTAAATTTTAAGAAAATTTATGAACGTAATGGGGAAATGTAGCGACTTTGAAATAATTTATCTATGCTAGAAGAGTACTGAGGATTGGTCATTTATATTGTTTTGCATTTATTTCGAAAGTACCTACTGACATATTTTCAAAAATACTTAGAAAGGCATTTTTTTATTTATAATATATTTAAATTAACCATAAATTCTAAAAAAAAATACGTACGTATTTTAGATGAGTACTATGAGTTGGCCAAAGAAAACGAATTTATTTTGAAAGTACCAAGAAGTTTAAAAAAATACTTTTGGCAATTTTTAAAGTGGTACTGTTGACCCACCATTCTTGAAAACTTTATAGAGTGCAGAATGATGGCTATTATTCACGCGGATGAAGTTTCCAAAACGAGCGAGCGCAGCGAGTGAGTTTTGGAATCATCCAAGTGAATAATAGCCATTCTACACAAGTATAAGACTATACTTTCTCCACGACTAAAAAGAAAAAACTTCCAATGAGGATCGAACCTCGATCGTCCGCGCCATAGTCAACCACCACTATGCTATAGAGCATATTTATAAAAATGTAAAGAGTAAATATATATACCTAAGTGATATTTTTAATCGGAACCCTTACATTTATAAATGAAATTAATTCCGGGAGTCGTACACATTCACTATCGCTACTGTTATCCATTTTTTCCCTTATAATACGTAAAATTATAATTTTATAATTATTTTGACGTTTCAAACGACGCGCTGTCAGAAGCGATTTGCGTTCTTAGGTATTTGACTTTTTAAAGAGACGATTTGATTCATTCATTTTAATTCATATTAGCGTGAATTCTGATAATAATAGAATGTGATTGACTAACGAGAGTGAATTCTTTTTATCATTCACTGGTGTGAAGAATTTATATCATTATGCAGCTAAATATGTAAAAATAATTTGTGCGTTATTATTTAGTCGTGGAGAAAATGCTTTATATTTACTTCAAAAGTACTGGAAATTTTCCAAAAAATATTTTTTTTGGAGTGTTACTGGCGATAAAAAATTCTGAAAAGTTTCATAGTGTACTGTTAGGTAAGTACTAAGTAGTTAACAATTTTCACAGTGGTACTGTGAAAAAATATTTTGTATTCAATTTAAAAGTACTGAAAAGTACGGAAAAAATATTAAAAATAGCATTTCTTCAATTTTCAAAGTGATACTAATAACCAAAAATTCTGTAAAATGCTTGGACGTAGGTACTATTAAATAAGTACCAAGGATTCACCCTAGAAAATACTTCAAAAGTACTGGAAATTTTCCAAAAAATATCCAAAAATTGTATTACTGGCGATAAAAAATTCTGAAAATATTCATAGACGTACTTTTAGGTAAGTACTAAGTAGTGATCGTAGAAACTGTATTATTTATTTCCATGGTACTAAAAAATTTCCAAAAATGATAATAATTTTTTTCATAGATATTACATACATGTCACATAACCAACATAATATTATCTACATAAAACGTTTAGCATGATTACATCTAAATTTAGATTGCCCCATTTAATAACAACAATTAAACACTATAAATCGCGTGTGAGAATCCATATAAATAGCCGTCAAGGCAAAAATCTTCCCTTTGGGATATATTTAATTGATAAACCTGATTCATCTTCAAGGCGTACCAGATTATAAGCTTATTACCAAACGCGAAACGCAAATTGCAGTCGATACCGCCAACTTGATGTTATTTTTTCTGGTACAAGGTGATACCAGACTTGAAACCAACAGACTTTTATGGCAAACGTTTAAGAACACAATCGACCTAGATTAGAACTAGATAGTGTTTGTTTTAAAAATATCCGATGATTATCTGTTGCACTTGTTAATATGATATGATATACAGAATGTTTGTGAGAGAATATCATTTTTAATTTTCCTAGGACCTTGTAGGTACTATGAAGGTGATAGAAGGACTAGAAACAATTATAGTACTTCGTATGAAATTCTTTATTTTTTCCTCACGCTCTTCGTTAACGAACTATTGGGTTCTAAAGTTGGGAATTGAACTTATTTATAAAGGGACATCTTCCAACAAAAAAGTTCCCCTCAGCTGTATGCTATACAGGGTGGTTCTTAAGTAGTTGTACGTAAAAGTACAGTACAAAATTCACTTCAAAATATTGCGATTTATACCAACTAGCCTCAATAAAATGTTGATATAAGAGAGATACAGGGTGTTAAACATGAAATTTTTATTTTCGTTTTTTACAATAACTTTAACGCATTTTGACGGATATGCACAAAAATTTGAGGTTGGGGGTTTTTTGATATGAGAAATCAAAATGTTGTACCTATTTCGATGTATTTTGTAGAGGGCGTCACATAGGCACAGATGCGGCAAAATGTACGCAAAGTTTTTTTGCCTTTTACACTAGCGCTAGTTTTGTGAAAAATAATTAATTGTTTTAAGTATTAATATGAACAGTATTAGGGTATAGTAGCAGTTAAGCTGAAAAATATGTACTAGTACTATTTTAAAAAAGGTAGGACGTGTCGCGGGACACACGGTAGGAACTTTAGTTCCTTTTAAGCAAAAATTATGTAATACATCTGACGTTATAGATAAACAATTTGCATATTCCTCGGTGGTCGAGTAGTAAGCAAACCAGACTCTCGGTAGACCCGGGTTCGATTCCCCGTGGAGAAGTTGTTTTTTATTGTTAATTTTATTTTTAAATAATTATTCTGCTTGATATTAATAACGACAACAGGGAGACGTTTGAAATATTTAGCAAAATATTCATTATTATAGACTGGCAACATCTACTTACTTATAACAGCATCGTATATTTAAAAAGGGAAACCGTAGCATTATACAAATTGGACATTCAAGAACTGTACGTTTACCACAAAAAAATTAGTGGAAACATAAAATTGAATTGTTAAATTTTCAATTTGAAGTTATATTACAGTTTATAGAAATTTTTATTTTCTAGATTTTTTCTTAAGTGGGTCGTAGAAAAAATATGCTGTTCGACTCGTGTGGATTGTCCATATCGCACTTGAACGATTGAGCACTCAGCCTACCGTGTCGTGCTCAATCTTAGTCCTCGTGCGATATGGCCATCATATCCACACTAGTTGCACAAACTACTATTTCTATTAAAATATGCCCTTTTACATTTAAAAACAACCTGCCAAATGTCAAATCAATTTATCCATCCATTTTAAAGTTATCGAATTAAAACATTCAAGTTTTCAAAATTTCAACACCCTGTATTTCGAAAAGTAAATGTACTTGACCACTTAATCCTCGTATCATTTTGTCCAATTTTACGAGAGGAATCTACATGCAAACGTTGTAATTACCCTTAACGTTCGAGTAAATCACTTACCGACGTGTTAAACTTAGAAACCAGTAAACACAACCTACCGTCCTGACAACCGATAATGTAAATAAACAAAAAAGATCAATCGCGCAAAAAAATTATGGAAATAATAGTAAAAATTTATCCGAACAAATTCAAGTAGATCACCAGCACTCCGAATACCAGCTTCGCATAGAAATTTAATATAGGATCGGTAGTTCAGTGGTAGAATGCTCGCCTTCCACGCGGGCAGCCCGGGTTCGATTCCCGGCCGAAGCATATGAATCGCTGCTTCGTAAACGAGAGAGAGACTCAGGAGAGAGCACACGCACGCAAGCAAGGCACATAACGAAGCAACGTAACATAACGTAACGTAACGCAACGGTCAGATCTTTTGCGTCCTTACCCCCGGTCGCTCAAACATAACCTGACGTGAAGAACTAAAGTTCCAATAATTATTATCGTACACACAACTACATTTTTTGAACGTAATGTCATTAAATAATAATCATGTTGTTAATCACTAGAATGTGATTATCTTTAAAACCGTTAAGGTTTTGGGATACTAACTAAATGTTCCAAATATTCAACTATTTAACTATTCAAAATAAAGTTGAAATTGGTCTTTTTTGTGGTTACAATGATAGAAGTGAGCGAGAAGTAATAGATATAGTAAATCGGAGACATCCAGATCGCCGTATTTGCTGCTTTGTAGTGCAGATAATTAAAAAAAGTATTTATTGAGACAGGAGCAGTGACCAAACGTATTTAAAAAAAATTACAGGCAAGAAATTTCAATGACCGTATTGTCATAGACTACTTTGCCAACAATCCAAATTATTAAGCACAATTTTACATTACTTTCAGAAGCTATAACTCCAGAACGGGTTATCGACTTCGAATTTTCACCGTGCAATATGTTTGAGTCCTAGTTTTTGTTTACCATGTTGCCATTCCAAAATTTTGTCTACACTCTACGTAAAAAATCAATGAAAATACCACTTTTTCCAAATTCATGTTGTAATAACTTTGTCGTTAATGGAAATTTTTTCTTAAATTTCGCTAGTTTACATTTGTGATGATTCTGAATCCAGTGGTATAGTTATATTTGAGAAAAAAAAAATGCCTAATGTACTTTTGTCTTTTTTGGCAAAGAAAAATTATCATATAGAGCCTTGAAAATAGTAATTAAGCTGTGAAAATTTGTGCCAAAATACTGTTTTTGATACTGAATCTAACAAAAAAAATTAAATTAAAATCGGTTGAAAAATGCGGATTTTACAGGAGTGCTTCCAAACAAAATGGATCACACTGTATGTAAAATTACTTAAGGACCACCCTGTATAAAGATTTTATTTTATTTCAAATTTTTTCTAGTTTCATCTCGATAAAATTATATAAAATAGCCCGTATTTTTAATAGCCAAAAATATGAAGGGTTGAAATTTTACAAATTTTCAAAAAGCCATTTAATAATTATAATTTAAAAACCATTTTTCATCCCAAACTTTAGATCCCTATAGCTCGTTAAAGAATTTCGCAAAAAAAAATTTTTATATAGAGTACTATAATTATTTTTAGTCCCTCTATTATCATCTCCCAAGTTTATTTCAAAACTAATTATATAAATAAGTATTTTACGTGATTTTCTATTTCAGTATTTTTCGATATATGTGCACAAGTGGTGAATAAATTCTGACTATCATAATTTAATGGTCGGTTAAATTTTCTAAATCTAGGTGAGGTGGAATAATAGCCGTGCTGATAATTGTTTCACGTTAGAACACCGCGAATAGATACGTGTGGTTTCATAAAATCATTTATTTATGCTAACAATAATTACGTTCAATGTTTTTTTTTGTTTATTATTTTTATCAGGCTAGTTTGTCGGTCAAATCCGGATTTGCCTAGCTTTAGTTTTTCTGAAGAGGTAATTGGAATTATCGGGAATATTTAATTTTAATAATTCCCCAGTTTACGGGGTCAAATAATATACAGGGTGCTGTAATTATAATAAGGGAAATGGGGTTTTCGAGAAAAACTTATTCTTATTTTTTAACACCCAGTATTAACAATGATCTATCTTACTTAAATAAGGGAGAGCGAACTCAAAAAATGATCAATACAGGCTGCAATAAAAAATTCAGGTCCCTATTTAAAAAAAATGGTAGAACGTGTCGTGGGACACACGGTAGGAACTTTAGTTCCTTTTAAGCAAAAATTTTTTGAATCAATAAATAAATATACATATTAATATAAGAATTTATTTTACTCTGGATGAAACTTCATTTAACAAAAATATACAGTAGTATTAATTATAAATAAAAAAAAATCTTATCATTAAATTGATTGGCGCAATAGTTATTTATGATACAAGTGCGTGAAGTTATACTTTATTTGCGCACGAGTTGCGAAAATGCCATAATATTATGAAATAATCCGTACAAATTAACAACAAAAACTTAAAACAGAATAAAATGGGTATTTAAGGGGACCTCAGATTTTTATAAAATTATGTAATACATCTGACGTTATAGATAAACAATTTGCATATTTCTCGGTGGTCGAGTAGTAAGCAAACCAGACTCTCACGCGGTAGACCCGGTTTGGATTCCCCGTGAAGAAGTTTTTTTTTAATTGTCAATTTAATTTTTAAATAATTATTTTGCTTGATATTAATAACGACAACAGGTAGACGTTTGAAATATTTAGCAGAATATTCATTATTATAGATAATAGTACGGTACTCTTCATGAGGGAGTCCGACTGGCAACATCTACTTATAACAGCATCGTATATTTAAAAAGGGAAACCGTAGCATTATACAAATTGGACATTCAAGAACTGTATGTTTACCACAAAAAAATTAGTAGAAACAAAAAAATGGAATTGTTAAATTTTTAATTTGAAGTTATATTACAGTTTATAGAAATTTTTATTTTCTAGATTTTTTCTTAAGTGGGTCGTAGAAAAAATATGCTGTTCGACTCGTTTGGATTGTCCATATCACACTTGAACGAAAGAGCGCGATATTGCCATCATATCCACACTAGTTGCACAAGCCACTATTTCTATCAAAATATGCACTTTTACATTTAAAAACAAGCTGCCAAATATCAAATCAATTTATCCCTCCATTTTAAAGTTATCGAAATAAAATATTCAAGTTTTCAAAATTTCAACAACCTGTATTTCGAAAAGTGAATGTGCTAGACCCCTTAATCCTCATATCATTTTGTCCAATTTTACGAGAGGAATCTACATGCAAACGTTGTAATTACCCTTAACGTTCGAGATGCTTACACCATTTTTTGCGCGATCGTATTGAAATAAATTCCGAATAAAATAATTTAAATGTCTTCGAAATGAACGAAATGTCAAAAGTGACATTTATACTTCTCGATCAGTTTAAAATATATTTGCATTTTGGTGAAATTGTTTTTATGCTATTTATTACTTTTCGACGTCTGAACGGTAAGTAAATCACTTACCGACGTGTTAAACTTAGAAACCAGTAAACACAACCTACCGTCCTGACAACCGATGCTGTAAATAAACAAAAAAGATCAATCGCGCAATAAAACTTATGGATATAATAGTAAAAATTTCGAACAAATTCAAGTAGATCACCAGCACTGCGAATACCAGCTTTGCATAGAATTTTAATGTAGCATCGGAGGTTCAGCGGTAGAATGCTCGCCTGCCACGCGGGCGGCCCGGGTTCGATTCCCGGCCGAAGCATATGAATCGCTGCTTCGTAAACGAGAGACAGACTCAGGAGAGAGCACACGCACGCAAGTAAGGCACATAACGAAGCAACGCAACATAACGTAACGTAACGGTCAGATCTTTTGCGTCATTTTTAAAAACAATATACTTACTCTAATATAATGTCATTATAGAGTTTCATGTTACAATAACTCCAAATTTTAAGTCTGTTTTAAGGTCGAGCACTATTTATTTAAGGTCATCACAATTACTGCAAGCCAGGAAATTCGTGTTTCCAATAACTCTCTGATATTAAGAGCTCAAATTTTCTGGCGACTCCTTTCTGGACATTTTCAAAAAGTTGTTGAGTTGGGGTAGCAAAAATAAAGAAACAAGTCACAAAAAAGCAGGCTAATGAACATATGTTTTTATTTATAAACTTTGTAGGTATTTATAAACATCTGCTTGAAGTTCTAACATTATTTCCACCTCATCTACTTTGTTGGATATTCCGGAAATTGCTTTAGTTTTTTATTATGATTGGCTACAGTTATCATCATCATTTCCGGGGAATATTCGAAATTTCATTGGCATTAAAAATGCTTACGGCTTATGCAACAAATTTTTCTCATTGTCGACTCGTTAATGTGTGACTGGTCTACTATTGTACCTTAAAAAATCTTATCTAATAACAGCAAATTAATAACAAACTATTAACGTTGTTAAATCAAAAATTATTTAATGTAACGAACTTTCTCATTACTAATTGATAAAATACTTTCTTTCCGTTTTTGTATGATATAAAAAAAACGTACGAACGCCAACTTTCCCAGAACGAACAAAGTAAAAGAAATTCCATTTTAATAATATTCAGCAAAAACAATAACTAATTAAAAAAGTCTGTGAACTCTCGTTGAATGCGGAAAAAATTTCAATAAACCCTCGATTACGATTTTATACAAATTAAAATCTACGGAATCTGAAAAGTTCGCTCGGTTCTAATTTCATTTTCAACTAAAATTAAGCAACAATAGATGGTAATTGAATTTTCACAGTCACATGGCTCATTATGGGTAAGTCGTTCATTTTATTTGCTATTTTGACATATAGCTAACCTTAAATTTGACAAGTAAAATTATCAGGATCGTATTCAGCCAAATTCGAGAAGGCTATGAAATTAATAATTACCAGCTTCTTTTTCTAACTTCAAATACTTGAGAACTAGACATATTTTTGAGTTATTTAAATGAATATAACAATAAGATTAATGTTCACTTTTCATAAATAATAATTGACCGTAAACAACAAAGTACAGACCTGACGAGAACTGTCAGTGGGACATTAGAAAAAGACACATTGCCGTTACGAAAGCTACGTCTGCATCCTATTTTGAATGATTGTAATTCCTCCCGATAGGTCACGCTTGCGAGTAATCTGAACATCAACTAATCTATTTTAGTCAAAAATTAGGGTTAACGTTTGTAATACATTTAAACGGTTCATTATTTGATATTTTGATTAGGATTAATCACAGACCTCCCTTTTCTTCCATTTCTTCCAACGTAATGTATTAGGACATTAATAATCAATAACGCACACAAAAACGGTTATTAAATGAGCTCTACTGATTGTCTTCTGAACATAATAAGTTTTTTTTAATTAAAATTCCATTTATCGTGAGAAACGTCAGGGTAATTCAAGTTTATTGTATTTCTAGAGCTCTTTTGGATGTTATCTTTTTCAATTGTTAGAATCAATTGTTCTGAGAGCTCCACACATTCGAGCAAAAGTGCAGCAGCCACAAAGTATATGCTGTACTGCTTTATTATCTCCCAGCAAGTCAGATCTTCTAACAATCCAAGTCCAACCATATGAATAGATGGTAAAAAGCTATTCACCACCAATCATAACAACAACAACAAGTTTATTTGGGTCCAAGCTCCAAAACTTTTTACATTTTTACAAGTATAGTATGGCCTTGTGAATAACTTTTTGTGAGTGAGCGCTCTATGTAAGTTTCTCATCTAGAGGATAGTACCCACTGTTATAGCATAAATCCAGACCAGGCTAAATAAAAAGCACCAATTCCATTGGAGATTCATAGACAATCATAACAAATAGTTCGCTGAACTAGATGTATGTATGTATTTTGGGGTGACATTCACTGAGACCTAAAAGATCTATTGTGCCCCCTCACTTCTACTCAGTTTCTGAGGAGAGTTCCTTTAGTCCTATTTCCCGGAGGAATTTTAAGATGCCTGCAGGCTTCAACTTAGGTAAATGTTTCTCTTCTATCTAGTAATCTCCCAGGTGCCGTGCTCTAGGATTCTGGAGTACTGTGCAGTTGGAAAGTATGTGGATGGGAGGTTTCTTATTCCATGCCACAAAATCTGCATTCTTCTCCTTCCACTATTTTGAGCTTTTTCAGGTGCCCATTCAGGCGACAATGTCCCGTTTGAATCCCTGTATCCTTGTAGTTCGAGTGCTTGGGCTGTTGAGTACAGACAAAATTTTCGATTAGGCGTTGTGTTCTCCCGGCATCCGTTATTAGCATTAGTTTCAGAAATAGACAGGCGTTAAATAACCAAAAAAGCCTCCAAAGCACAATACCTGAAAGACTATTGGATAGTTTCTGGGACGAGAAAGTTAGTAAAAGAAGGGGACACAATTATTAGGTATCTCACTTCAATACCAACATTTAGAGTGAATAAAGAACGTCGTCCATATATAAAGTCTATCGCAATCCACAGTAAAATAAAAACATAGACATACACATTACACACAAACGAACCATACCAAGACGATCCAAATGTAATAACAATATTTTTAAAGAATAAAAATATCGAGAGTTGTGTAAATGCAATGGTTATAATTTGTTCGTCTGCAATAAGTTTGAAATCTGGTATTTCTTCGGTGTCTTTAAGTTAAGTAGGTAGATAAAGTTGCCGTAGGCATTAAGACAACTTTCCCGTCTTGATATTGGGTCCAGTGACTCCAATCTGAAGATACAGTAAACATAAGCGTAGAATGTTAAATGAAAAAAGAGGGTTTTGGTTTTTTTACTATAAGAAGAATACACTAAAAGCCTGAGGTCTGATCAAAAGGGAGAGTTCATCAACCACTGGTCAGGATGAAATGTGTTCTACACCGAGAAAAAGATTTATTTGTGACAATCAAAATCTTATTATGTCAAATAAATATGATTTTCCATATGGCCATAGTTATATTAATCTTTGAAAGCATTTAAATTGAATAAAGTAGTTTTCCAATAACAGATACTTATTTTGGCAAGCTAACTATATTGTTTTATTATAAAAAAATTACTTTATGGCAGAATGACATTTCTTTATCATAAAAAAATGTATTGTATCGGTAAAATATATTTCTTTACCACAAATAAGTATATATTGTCTGGGTTAACGATATGTTTTTTATTCGTAAAAAATGTATCTTCCCAGCAAATTGTTTTTTTTGTTGGAAACAAATGTTCATTCTTCAAAAAAACTATTGATTTTTATTAAAATTTCTATATATATTTATCATAATCGAACCATAATTTTCATAAACATTATATTGCCTTATAGTTAAAAAATATATTTCCCCAAAAAACCGAATTATTCATGGTATTGTTTTTTGTTTATGAAAGTTACCTACATGCACTATTCAATACACTGAGCTTTTGAAATGTTTCTAAATATTTAGAAATATATTAAAAGCTCACGGTGTATTAAGCAGTATGGGTAACTTCCACACGGTTCTCTAAATAAATGGGTTACTTGGGAAAATATATTTTTCACAAATATTTGTCTAAGCCGTTTCCAGACTATGTCGAACAACAAAGTTTACTTTCGTTTTGTATGTGTGGACTAGTCGATCGAATTGGTCGATGGTTAGTCTGAACACGGATTAAAATTACAGTATTTTTATGACAAACATGTTTAAATCTAATAAAAATTAGTGGTCTCTATTTATGCATGAAACTGTTTAGTAGGAAAGCAGGATAGGAATAAAAAACTTGCTACTGAATATTTTGATCTATTAAAAAGAAAACTATACATTTTTAAAATAGATACCATACATTTTATAAAATGGAAACCATACATTGTTAAAATTAAACAAACCTACATGATCTAAAACATAACCAACAATGGTATCCACAAGATAGCCTTGTCCATCCTTTAGTGTGCTCATTAATGCTTTCCCCATAGTAGTTTTTTGGAGTTCTTGGAGTAGATCTGACAGGCTTAATTGAGAAATGTGTATGTTTGAGATACATTTCGCTTGCTTGTTACTTCTACCTACTTGAATATAATTGTCATTTATTTCCTTACCTTCAAAGATATCTCACAATTCTTGTAAACGCCATGAGTTTAACAATTCATTCATTCTATTATTAAACTTATTTTTGTCCAGAGCACTTTAACCACATACTTCACAAAAACAAAATAATTAGTAAAATTGCAAAAACTGATCTAATTTCACATGCAGACTGACGCCAAACGTATACAGGTGGTGACCGTTACTGAATAATAGGGAAGGGTGGGGTGAGAATTATTTGTTTCAATTGCCACATAATTTGTAGGCTAATGTGATTTCCTACGGGTGAAGAAATATGTGATTTGTAGCAAATAAGTTTTTTTCCCGTAACAATTAATGTACAATTATACTGAAATACTTATTTTTTCGGTATAAAGTAGATCTTATTTGAGGCTAATAATCTATAGGCTTATTCAAAAAATGTAAATTCCTGTCAAAACTTTCAAATGATTTTACTATGAATATTTAATTAGTTGTTTCAAAGTGATGGAATATTATTGAGTATGTTAGGTTTATTTCTGGGTAATGAAAACAATTTTTACCCAAATAGCATCGTTATATTTCATAACAAAATATTATATTGTGCTTTGTAAACTTTCATAGTTTCTGAAAAACAATTGTATGAAGGTGTCTATATAGAAGAACAATTTTTTTTCACATTAAAGAAATTACACTCGAATAAATCATTTTTTTATATCAAAATTTCCCAATATTTTCACGTTAATATGGCTTCTTAATAATAAATAATCAATGTTAATTTTAAACAAAGGGGGGTCAAACAAATCAGTTTGTTTATAAATAACTCTTTTCTCGGTGTATCATCATGAATTAGCTACTTTTGACTAGTGGCTACTTACCTTCGATAGCTCCGTAAATGTACTATCCATTATAAAGATATATATTGTACAAAAAGTGGAAAATCTTTTTTTTATAGCCGAAATTGATGCTGTGTTGGTATTAACCAAAAATTATTATAAAATAATTAAAAATAAAAAAATAGATACTGTAACCTGGAAGGCAAAGCAGCAATGTTGCGAAAAAATAGCCACATAGCTCCTTTCTTCAGAAGAAATCTCATAAAAAACTGTCAGTGTCATTGAGAGTTTCACTAGTAATACCACTTAGAGGTCCTCCTGAAAATTTGGTCTGCAAATCAACATATTTTTGGGCTTGGTCATACTAATAATTATAAACATGAGCGAAACTACGTGTAATCAGCCTGACTTTATAACAGGATTAATAGATATTTATAGAGCTAATCCCTGCTTATGGCAAATAAAGTCAAAAAATTATTCTAACAGACTAATGCGAAGAAGTTTTTTAATAAGGCTTAAGTGAGACAATTGTTCTCTTTGCTGAAGTCAATCTTTTACCCAAAATCGTTTTCTCTGTCTAACTGGTTTTTCCATTAATAACAAAAGTATTAATAAAGCAGCCAATTTTCTGTGTTTACTTGAGGAATTCATTTTCTCGGAGAGCACTTTCGACCTCTGGATCAACTACAACTACAACAGTGTGTAGAGACATTTGAGATCGCCTTCAGGCCACGACCTGTAGGGCCGATGCCTGAAGATTTTACCTTAAAATCGAACTGAATAATGTTCACGGCCTACAGGCGACCTGTTTATTCAGTAGACTCTTAGTATGGAGGTGTCCTTGTGTCAGCCTCCATTTAAGTTGGTGATCCTTAACTAGCCAGTTCCCGACTTCCCCTCTTATGTAATCAAAGGATCTATATTAAGCGCTAACGTCTTTTATTTAAATATATTTTTATTTACAATTGTCAAGATTACAGTCAAATATCACCAAAATTAAGTTAACCAGTGGTCACAGTCTCAACAAGAACTAAAAGTTGATCCTTTGGCCAAAAACTCAAGCCTTTGATTATCAAAGAACAGCAAACTTCTTGTCAGATCTTGTTAACCACAACTAGAACTCCTAAACACAGAAAGTAGAACTGACCCTTTTAATTTTTAATTTTATAAACTCGGCAATGCCTTTTTAGTGAAACAACTATTTTGATCGATGAAAACTACGTCTATGGCAATAATTGAAATACTTCGTCGTATGACTTCCGATATTGATTGAACACATACAGGTAGATTTTTCTTTGTGTATTGCTATTTCACATAAACAATTTTTAATGACAACAAAAAATGAAAGTAGTATACCATGTACTGTTTTTAAATAAAGTCCTACTATGTTGTATACGCATTCATTACGTTTTATATGCACAATTTCATGAATTATTTTATATGAAATGTCGTAAATATTGGTCAGAATATATAAAGAGTGTCTCCCAAGAATATAAATCGTCAACAATTCTTCGGAATTAGGTATTCTTCAATCAAACCTCCTAGAGTATTAGCTCGATGTGTTTGCCTATGATGGGGAGGTAATTAGTCCCATTACACCCAAAAATGAAAGAATGCTGAGGATGTGGAGTTTACTCCAGAGCCCTATTAGCCTTGAACAGACAACGTGTTATATAGGGTCTAGTAACTAGAATGCCACCAAGATTTAGCTAACTAAATATTGGAGGAAGAAGAATGCAGATTTTGTGGAATGGAAGAAGAAACCTACATCCACATACTTTCCAACTGCACAGCACTTTAGAATCCTAGAGCACAGCACTGGATAGAAGAGGAACATTTGCCTAAGTTGAAGCCTGCAGATATCCTAAAATTCCTCCGGGAAATAGGACTAAAGGAACTACTAGTTTCTGAGACTCTCCTCAGAAACTGAGTAGACGAAGAAGGGGGCACAATAGATCTTTTTAGGTCTCAGTGAATGTCACCCCAAAATACATACATACATACATGGGGCTAGTGGACACACCTCTATGCAGAATGTGTGAACAGGAAGATGAAACTGTCAGGCATGTCTTATGCGAGTGTCCGGAGTTATCGTCAATAAGAGAGTGTGTGTTTGGTGAGTCTTGGCCTATACCTGCCGATATAAAGGAGATGTCTCCTAGTGACCTGTCCACCTTCCTGGGAAAGACAGGATGGACGATGACCTAGGATGACAGCTCCTCGGGAGGATGTACAATGGGTTACATGTGGCCTAAGTGCTGTGAGCCTACACTCACCCTCCCTACTCTACAGATACAGATACACCCCCCCTAAATTTTAATAGGCTCAAATTTGTAGTTTTATGAAACACTAGAAAGACAACACTCATAGAGGCAAAGATATATCAGTAATTCATTCTGTGGATTGTGATACATTTTTTTTAATAAACCGCAATTCTTTGGACGGTTAATCTCGAAAGCTGCAACTTATCGAACATAAAAAATTGCAACTGCAACTGCAATTAACAATTTTATACAGTACGATACGAACACCCCGGCTACCCTAGTTATTATCCTTGCAAAAATATGTAATCAAACAGAAATCCACCCATTACAGATCGTAATGAACTCGCTTCGTATAAAATATTATTACAGCAATTGTGTTGTAATATTACACATGTACGACGCTTATAAAAGTCCAATCGACAATTGTAGCCTTCGATCGATATTATTTTTTGTTTCGATTTTTTTTAAGTAACTTGAAAATTATTAGTCTGTTTGGACTATCTCTCTCGTTTCATATGAATAGTGTAATTTGTAAAGAAACTCATTTACGTGGGTATCATTACCTATAGATTACATCCATTTTTTTCTTCTTTTAAATAATCCAAAGTAATATTAGAAAGAGTAAAGGCGCGTCCACATTGTGCCGCTGTTTTAAAATTGGCATGGCGAATATGCAAAACTGATTCGGTGTAAACGCGACCGTTGGCACTTACCAATAAGCCAATGAAAATCGCTGAAGTCTCGATCTCTTTCATAGGAAGCCAATGAGACCTGAGATTGGGGACATGCCAACCACTGGCCACTTGCGGCTTCAGTTGTGATTCAGACTGTCTTCCAATTATTAGCATGTGCTTTCATATGGAGTTGGAGAAAGAGAAAGCTATTAATTTGATTAATATAAACCAGGATCGTTCTTTTTTTGAAGATTGTGCGAGAACTGAATGAATGCCAATACATTTTTAGGCATTTATACAGAAGATTGGCTTTGCCAATTTGGCATTGCCAACGGTAAATCGCGGCATAGTCTGAACACGCCTAGAAGAAGAGCTCAAGCATTGACAGTATTTTATTTTCGTCACATCCAACAATCTTTTCAATTTATTTAAAGAAAAAAAAATGATTTATTTGAAACAGTCTACTGTACACCTCGTTATGCTGATTGCATAATAGCTTTTGGTATTATTTAAAAAAATAATCACTTCATGATCCTCTAGTTATGCAACTCATTAAACAGTAACCTACTAGATATTATGCAGCTTGTTTTACAGCAAACCACTAGATCTGCAGCTTGTTTTACAGCAACTCACTAGATATGCAACCTACTTTACAGCAACCCACTAGATATGCAGCCTATTTTACTGAGAGCTTTTAGTGGGTTACATTATTTTGTTCATTAAGTTTTAGACCATAGGTCTGTTCCAACCGCAGTCAGAAACTGTAAGAAACGATCAGAGAATAGTCGACCATCGCAATCAGTGATAGGAATTACGCGAACGTAAACTCGTTGTTTGCCGTGACCAGTTATTCTCTGATCGTTTCTTACAGTTTCTGACTGCTGTTGGAACAGACCTAATATTTCGCAGTGCTACTGAATCATCATATCCCAGTGCTTCCTACCAATAATTTTGAAGATGATAGATATAATTATAGTACTTTACATAACATTTTTTCTCACTTTTTGGCGTCATATACGCTGAATTATCAGAGAAAACATTTTGACAGAAGAGGGATGGGATATAAATGTAGCAATCAACTTTTTTTAAGTATTTTTAAATAAAAAAAATCCTGTCAAAAGTCAGATAGATTTTTGATGTTAATGAACAACAGCCAGTATCGTCAAGAAATATATTTTTATTTATAAAATATAAGAAAACAACAGTATGAAAACAGAAACAATATAGTTAAAATATAAAATTCTTAGTATTTTACATTACAATATAATAATAATACATCTATGATATATATAAAAGGCACATAGGAAAAAAATAAATAATTTGAAAAAACAAAATTACTAAAATATATTTATAGTAAAAAATACTATTTCGAATTAGTAAAACATTCAATGTGTGTTAAACAATATACAGTGCAACTAGAAAATCACGTCACATAACTTTTTTTAATTTTTCAATAAATCTCTTTATTTAGAAAATAACATTTTTCATATAAAATTAACCACCAAATGTTTACAATAAAATAAGTTTCCAATTTTCATCAGAAATAAAAATTTTGATCACTGTATAATATATAATATTTAGAATAAGCGATAATACCGGGTGTCCCAAAAAACTCCAACCAATTTTACTGTGAACATATCCGAATATAAAAGTGGTGAGGTGTTTACAATTAAATTGTTTGTTCAGTAAAATCTTGTATGGGAATAGTAATGGGAAAAATATTATTGAGCTACTAGAAAAACTATTGACTCAAAAACATTTTTAGTCATATAAGTATATATAGGGCTGATTTTCTCCCAATAATATGTTTCTCCATTCTCTAGAGCCGGGGTCTCCAAACTACCCCCACCAAAGTCTTTGGACTGGCCTGCCCTTGATTTTGTTTTAATTTTGATTCAGTAGAATTTTATTTTGAAACTTGAACCATGAAAAATAATTAAATCAACAATTTTTGCTAAATTTGTGAACAAACATTTTCAAAAATGAGATATGTTAAGTCCAAATACAAATCAAGGATGACCGTCACATGAAAACCCAAGAACGTTTACAAATATCTAACTAAAGATGAGAAAATTTTGAGAGACCCGGTATTATTTTGATAAAAATGTTTACCATCTAGTTTTAAGGCGTGAGCAACTTCTTATACAACTAATATTAATCCTAAAATATTTGTTATTTGTTTAGTTTAAAAATGACTCTAATCTTAGACAGAATATTTTGTTCGTTCAAAAGAAAATAAACATTTCTTTTTATATTCTCTCAAAACCACTAAAAAAACTGATGTGGAAATAAGTTACACTCCCAGAAAAACTCGGCTTTGCATATTATTTGATTATAAAATTTCATTCTCTGCTCTTAGAACATCAAATCTGGTTTTTTGCCGTATGAATTTCGGTATTCTCCACAAGGCCACGTGAATATTTTCACATAGTAAATTCCACCTGGATTTAAAATTTCCAATGGAATTTTATTTCACTAACAATACATAACCAAAGAATGCAAAGAACCACTTATTCTGACTAGGCAGTAGTAATACTTCTTTCGTACCTGTCAAATGTCATTAAAAGCCATTTTGAATGTAATTTAGAGAAAATCTATCTTTTAAATCTCTGGTTATGCAATTTTGCCGCTGGCATCAGCTTTAAGTAGTACGAAAACCCATTTGAAAATAAAAAATGGTAAATACACTAAGTGTAGCTATATCAATCATCAAAATAAATTTTATTTATCCAAATAAAATTAATTGAGTCTATTTTCTTGGTACCAATATACGAATTAAGTGTCGATTGAACGTCTACAGCTCATATTATCTAGGTAACCATGTTAAATGCTCTGCAGTTATGCCATTATACCATTCGACAATTTTTTCAAGAAAGTTTGATCTCTAACTGGTGAGTTTAGAACCACATTTTCGACATAAACTACATGACTGTCTATCTCCCATGTTTTTATGATTATATAAGAAATAAATAGAGCAAACCTTGGACACAAAAGGTTTGAGCTAGGGTTGTACGTGTTCAAACTTCAAAAACATCGTAAATGAGCTAAGTAAGTACCTACTGAGGAAATTAATAAAAAATGTTCAGGTATTTAAGAAAAAACAGTCCAAAACAACTTCTATTGAAATATTCACGATTATTTCACCAGTTAAGTCCTCCATAGAGCAATAAAGCTTGCACGGAAATGCGGACACAGGACTTGAGACACAAAAAGTACTCACCTTGAATAAATTGGAGGCATTTTAGCTATGGTACCAAGTGCTAAAAACGTCCAGAACCAGGCAACTGAGCTAGCTCTAAGTATGTTAAATATTAAGAAAAACGGTATTCAAGAAAAACTGTACCAAGCAGCGTTCTATATATTAAAAAGCAATCAATGGAACAATCTGTATTAACAAACCTGATAAACAAGGAGTTTGAGCTCTAGTTGTAACTGGTTAAAAACTTTTAGAGCATCGTAAATAAACTAAGTATTTAACCTAGTTGGGAAATTTATAAAAAATGTATTTAAGAAACAGTTTCCTTTATCCCCAGCTAAGACACCATTCTTATAATTGGATAAAGACTCAATAGAGCTATAGAGCTCGCCTTGAAATCTGGACACAAGACTTAAGAGACAAAAGGTTTTCATCTTGAATAAATTTGAGCTATTTGATTAGGTACGGAAATTCTCTGAGTTAAATAATCATGGTATTCAAAACTGTACCAAACGGCTTCCCATATTGATAACAAATCTGATGAACTCTAACGTCTAAATATAGACCAAAGTTTACCAGCATTCGCAGCTTTACTTTTTTAAATTATATAGAGTGTATTTGAACGTTTTTTTATTACAACTACATATCCTACATTGCTCAAAATATTAGTATCGTATTTAGAGCAACGGATAAGAAAAATAATAATATTTTTTGAGCAGGCAAATATTAGAATTATTTTATTATAATTAATAAGGATGAACACTAGCTATTCCTACTCGTCCGTTATTACCTACGGAACTGTTTGTTCTATGTAACATCTCCGACAAATGTTTCTTGCTACTTTTATCCATTCTCATTTTCGGCTCGACATAACTGTGTCTATAACCAGCTGAATTTTTAACTTGTTTTTGATTTTTAATAAATTTCATTTCGCCAACTTTATCCAGCTCTATACTGGACTTGGAATAACCGTCTAAAAATCTGTCGGCTTCTGGTAAATCTTGAAAATGTCTATCGCGTGTTATTCGTTCTATATCCTCTTCATAACCACCACCTTCCATGTATGAACGTCGCTTCAATTCTTTTGCTATTTCATTCGAATTCTTTCTATGTTCTTCTTCTAATAGTGAGAACATTGATCTTCTTTTGGGATCGTATTTGTCTGTTTGACGGTATCTGTCTAATTGAGAATCTCTGTGCAGTTCTCTATTTCGTTCTCTATAACGAATCTCTTCTGAGATATGTCTTGGTGCCGGTGTAGGTTTAGGATCTTCCAAATGATGGCCTCTGTGGTCATTGAAATATCTAAAATCATACAATATTTGTTAATAAATGTATTTAAAATTGATTTGGTTGGAAAGAAGACAATCTTCTGGAAGACATTTGACACTTGACATAAAATAGTACAAGTACAACTCACCTATCTCTATCGTTTTGATACCCATTATCATTATACCTTTTGGAAAAAGGTTTTTCCTTAACATTAATAGGAGAAATCGGAGGTTCCGGTCTTCTTCTTTCGTTTTCTAATCTTTCCCTTTCCATTAACATGAATTTTTCTTTTGCATTTTTAAATCTGTCACTAGGTGCTTTAACGTCATCGGAACTTGGGGTGTTCGATCTGAATTGGCCTATTTTTCTATTTTCTTCATAGTTATCATGGGATCTAATTGATTTTTCTTCCCGATCACTTCGTGGTTTAGGATAGTTTTCCTTTTGAGAAGGTCGTGATGAGGATCTTGGTTTTATATCTGGTTCTGTATAATACCTACAAAAAAATAACGGTTTTAATATAATTTGAAATGAATTAAAGATAAATCTACTAACCTAGAATCATCTGGAGAGCTTCTAGTTGGACTTTTAGGGTCGCTACCGTCGGATCTGAAAGTTCCTTTGTAAAATTTGGAGTCATCGGATGGATACCTTTGTCGTATTTTCGGTAATGGTTGTTCTTTGAACTGTCTATTGTCGAAATATTCTTCTTCATCGTAGGTAAAGCGTGGCCGATCTCTTTCAAAGTCTGTTGATTTGTTTCTGTATCTAAGAAAAATAGTAGACGTCAAACATAATGGTTTATCACTAAAATAACGGCGAAGCCGGTCTACCAGTGATGTCCTTCTAATTATAAACTAGAATGGTTGGTTTTATCGATCAGATATCCTAGAACCGTTAAACTTAGAAGTGTAATTTAATGTGTGTCGGGGCATAAAGCCTGAGAAGTAGCTTCTTAGTGAACGGTCTCTGTACTTTACAAAAACTTTGTAGTGAAATATGACCAAATTTCACAGAAATAGGAAGAAAGTAAAGAAACATAGTGTTAGAAGATATTAAAAAGCAAATTACCTTATGTTTTCATCGAAACCATCGTCTTCAAAGTACTTTTGTGGGTTTGATTTTTCTTTTCTCAAAGAAAATTCTTCGTTTCCTTGCCTGGATTTTTCTGGATACCTTTCGGAATCTAAGTATCTTTCAAATTTCTCCCTCGGATCTTCTCCTTGGTAATAGTATCTATTATTGTCGTTTCTTTGAATACCTACATCTTTTTCCAAACTTCTCTGTCGGTCTACGAACTTTTTATCGACAAAAGTTTCTTTTTCCAGGCTCCTTTGACGCTCTAAAAATTTGTTTTCGGCATATTTAGAAATGGGTTTTTCCAAATACTTTTGAGTTTCGTCTCTGTAACAAACAGGAGAATTAAATCAATAATTAACAGAGTTCACAACGTGGTTTCTATTTGCAGCATTGACATGTAGGTAATGGAATTTGGGTTTAGCTGCCGATTCTCACATTTTGATAATATATCTCAGGAGTTCCCAACCAGGGGGGCATAGAGAGATGTCAAGGGGGGCGCAAAGCGTTTGCATTTTTTTATTATCACTAAGGTGGTAAACAGGCGAAAAAAAAAACAAAAAACAACATTTCAATGTATGTTGGCTTATTTAACTGACATATTTGGTGCCTTGAATGAGCTAACCTTGAAACTTCAGGGCAGAAACGGCACTATGATAAGCAATTATGATTATATTCAAGGGTTCATAGCAAAGCTTTAACTTTGGAATAAAAAATTGTCTTCTGAAAATGTTATGTCTTTTTCTCGGCTGTTCGAAGCAATTAAAAATAACAAACTGGACGCAAATTTGAAAGCTGACATAAAAACTTATTTACAAGCGCTGGAATAAGAATTTCGCCGATACTATCGAGACATCGATTCAGTCACCAATATGGCACATGACAAGAAATCCATTTGTTGTCGATGTGTTACAATTACCAGAAGAAGTTCAGGAAGAATTTCTTGAAATGAAAGCTGATTCGTCCGTGAAAGATGACTTCCATCTTTTGACATTGGAGAAATTTTGTATCAAAAGATTGCCTGTTAATTCGAAACTTGCCTCTCTTGCTTTACGGTATTAATTCCTTTTTATTCAACTCACTTGTGCGAGACAGGCTTTTCTGCTCTATTCTTTTTTCTTATTCTTTTGGGAATCAAACCACAATAATGTTTTTTATTTTTTATTTTGACGTTTCGGTAGCGTTCCAGCTACCGTTGTCAAGATTGACTAGTAATAAAATTGATAAAAAAAATGTTTGGTCCCTACTGACACAACGAAAAAATATGACAACTAGACAATCAATAATATTTTAAGTTTAAGACTACAAAACTTTGTTGTCAAATTTGATTAAGGTCCATTCATAGTAGATCACACCTCTGGTAAAACGTCGAAATAAAATATTTTATTTTATGACATTCTAACGATATGATAGTCTACTAGAAATGGAATCCAGTGAAGTGCACGTTCCAGGAACGGTTTTTATTGGGATAGCGCTTTTTTTAGCTTATTTTGGAAATGTTGTTAATAAAACGTCGAAATAAAAAATAAAAAACATTATTGTGGTTTGATTCCCAAAAGAATAAGAAAAAAGAATAAGTAATGCCACAAGGAACTTACAGAAGATATTTTCTGCTCTAGTTTTAATTAAAACTAAACAGCGAAATAGTCTTGATGTCGATAGCGACCTGATGATAGCTCTGGCAAAAACAGAACCTAGAATCAACCAACTGGTACAGAACATGCAAGCTCTCATTAATACCTACTCTTATTTTATTAAATTTTTTGGACAAAAAACATTTAATATTTCAATTTAAACTTTTAAAATTTGTTAATTAGAATTAAAATAAAAGGCTTTTAAGTACATAATGTGCGTTTTTTGTATTTATTGTAAAAGTAGAGGGGGGGGGGCATGAAAAAATTATTAGTAGTCTGATATATCTGAATCTGTAAAGTAGGAAGAGGGAGATTTACCTGATATTTTTGCTTGGTCTAAAGTTCAATTTTTCATATTTAGGAGACTGTGGCTCGGCGTATCTAGAAAATCTCTGATTCGTTTCTGGCGATTTGTCTCTGGGTTGTTTCGAACTAGCAATTTGAGTTGGTTGGTGCATTAAATATATTGTAGATTCAGCTGGATCTCCATTCCAATCTTCATCTAAAATAAAACAGCAACATTAAGGTAAAACTCAAAAAAAAAGTAAGCTGTCATATCAATGTTTGGGCAGGGATTATTGGGTACCATATCATTGGACCCTTTTTTATTGAGGGATCATTACTATCACTACTTTCAAATAATGCCATTCCAAGCTTGGCAAATTCATATCCTCATCCAGGAAACCCTCAAGCTCCAGTCAATACGAAATGGTTTCAGCAGGATGGAGCTCCACCACTTTACCAACGCAAATTTTGGCAAAAAATCCATGTAATGTTCCTCATATGCCAACCCTTGTGCGTCTTGAGATATAGAAGGTCATGGAAATCGGCTTTTCGCGAAAATCTCGTTTCCAGTGCATCTGACGTCATAAGAACTCATTACAAAACTTACGTAAAATAGTATTCTCTACAAAATTGTCATATACTTTTTTTTCCTACGAACAACCGTTTTCGAGATATAGCATGATAAAGCGGTAGAGCGCATCCTTAATAGGTAATATTGCATTATACTGCAGAGCTATAAGTATGAAAGCACTCTTCTTAATCTGTTAGACTAGAAAATTAAATTTCCCACACCACATCGGCACTATTCAACAAAGGAAAACTTCAGGTTATGATAATGTTTGAAAAAGATCCTGATTTGGTTCACTCGGTTTAAATATTTCAAGCAGAAAACTGTCTGTCAGATACAGTATTTCAGAACGGAAACCGTTTTCTGTTAGCTATGTATGGTGCTCCAAAAGAAGAAGTGGACCTTGACAAATTTAGATACACCCAATTCATTAAGGCTACACGACTTAATAGACCTGATAAATTGCCATCCCTTCCTATAAACACATTTTCAACGGTTTGAATAATAGGATTTTGGTTTTCTAGATTAACAGATTGAGAAAAGTACTTTTATAGTTATAGCTCTGCAGCATAATGCAATATTACCTATTAAGGATGCGCTCTACCGCTTTATCGTGCTATATATCGAAAACGGTTGGTCGTACGAAAAGAATGTATTCGAAAAATTTTGTAGAAAATATCATTTTACGTAAGCTTTGTAATGGGTTCTTACGACGTCAGATGCACTGAAAGCAAGATTTTCGCGAAAACCCGATTTTTATGACCTTTGACCTTAGATTTCTCAAGGCGCACAAGGGTTGGCATATGAGATTTTTTAGTGCTTCATTGGAACATCAAAACAAAGGTCTCTGCAAAAATTCAGCTTGCTAGGCCTCATTCCGCAGAGGAAGTCTTATTTCACTGGAGTAAAACGGTGTATAAGAAAGCGAATATCGATAGAATGGCCAGCGCAATCACATGCTTTCACATAATTAGGGGATATGTGGTGAATAATGTTATAAGACAGTTTTATTATTCAAGATTAGGATTTTGCAAAGACGTTCGCTGTTATTATTTTGAACATTTACTTCATTCATTCATTATTATAAACTTGAAAACGATAATCCATATATCCATACTGATCTGGGTGTAGACTAATTATTTTTCTTTGAGATACGAGTCCCTAGGGTTTCGTAAAAAATGTTTATTTCCATAAATGTGTCTTATACTTAAACTCATCATACCTTTATACAAAATAGTGCACTCCAGAAAACTAACTTGTTCTTGGAAGGTTCTGATAAAATTATCAGCCAGTTCAAAGGTATGCAGACTAAAGTAAAATTTGTATTCGCCTCGTAAGTCGACTCTACCTACCCAAAAACCTACGTAGCAGTGACACTATTACTCAATAAAAAATAATATATCATTACAGATGGAGAGAAATTCATCGATTTGAATATATAATTAACGGAATTTTGAAAAATGGGCTGGACACTACCTCATGACAGTAATCATTTATTTATTCTTTTTGTTTATACCAGAGAAACATTTTGCAAATACAGCATATAGTAGTAATTGTTGAAGATAAAAATTGCTATTCATATTATTTTTATGTTTGAAAAGTTTCTAATACTAGTACGGCAAATGTGGTCACATTAAATTTGCTGCCGGAGAAATCCAAATAAAATTATGCAAAAGAACGACACTTTTATGAAATTGCGGAACCAGAACAATATTCATAGAGTTCATTTAATGACCTTTTTGGTGTGCGTCATCGATTGTTAATGTCCTTTTAACACATTAGGTTGGAAGAAATGGAAAAAAAGGCAGATCTGAGTTTAATCCTAATCAAAATATCACAATAATGAACCATTTAAATGTATTACAAATGTTAATCTTAATCTTTGACTCAAAATATTTGATTAGTTAGTGTTTAGATTACGCGCGAACGCGACCTATTAATCGGGAGAAATTACAAAATTCAAAATAGGATGCAGACGTACCTTTTGTAGCCGCAATGCTTTTTACGTCTTTTTTTAATGTCTCACTGACAGGTCTGTATTTTGTTGTTTACGGTCAATTATTATTTATGAAAAGTGAATATTAATCTTATTGTTATATTTATTTAAATAATACAATGCTATGCCTAGATATGCGGAAAAACATCAGCAATTTTAAAGTTCTTCAAATATAAACATATTAATATTGTTTGATAATAAAACAAGAGAGAGCTGTATTTCCTTCGCTTTCCAACCCCTTCGGGAAGGGTTGATGTGTCCTTCCCCAATTGGAGTTTGAGCACTATATGGGAGCCCGGGGCATAACGGGCTACCGGGTATAACGGCCACTGCTAATATTTTGACACTACTTTACTTTCGAAGGTCACCATTCCTGTGAAACAATTGCTTAGATGCTCCGAAGTACGAAATATATTAGTATGAGTCTGACTGCCGTAGGGTGTCCTTCCTATACTTATTCTAGTACTTGCGTACAGAAAATTAAAAGAATCGTAATATTTGAATGCAGGAATAAACCTGGTAATTGATTATCTGGAAATTCCTGACTTATCAGTTACAAAAAGGTATGTACATATATTAGTTCTATTAATAGTGTTCAGATGAATTAATAAGCTTTGATTACTTATGATATATTCATGTCATTTACATTTAAATGGCGTCAGTGGCATGCCGGATGGCATAAAATGAGCACCTGCCCATTTTGCACCATGCTACTTAAAAATAAAGGAGATAAAGGAGATATGGGTACGTACATATAAAAAAAAAGAGTAATAGTCAATCTTGGGACAAAACTCTATGGAAAATGCTATTAAAGCAGTTATAGAATCAAATAGTGGGTGTGAGACTGCTACAGATAAATTTGGAGTGCCACGAAAAAGTTAAGTTAAGTTAAAATGTTAAATCTTTGTTATAAAATGTTGTATATCCAAAATTAATAAACGTTAAATGCATTCAGTTCCTCTTTAATTCATTTTAAACTTTATGCTCATCATGCCTCTTTCAAGTGTCCATTTTGCCCCAGCTGATAGGGCAAAATAGGCATTTGACAAGAATATTAGAAACTGTCATTCATTCATTTTAAAGAATGATGATACTGATGCTTCTTGTATAATACATGTATAATACATTTGTGAAAGCCCCGGTCTCCCCTACATCACAAGATACGAATCAGGTTCCTAAATGCCAGTCGGAACAATAGGTTTCAGGTTGTCTGGTGTAAGCAGCGCAGCAAATTTTTTAATTTAAAACACCCAGCACAACTTTACCATGTTTTCATACCACAATGCTCCGCACTATAAACACATTCTATATTTTCAAATTACTGTTATTCCACCAGTTTATGCACACAGGTACACACACACACACACACAAGTGTGTAAGCGATTACAGAAAATCATTCAAAGGTTGTAATAATATCAACCTGTTCCAAGGTAATTACATATTCAAAAAGGATCTTTGATTCACAACCACTCATTAAAAAGTACTTATGCATAATTGGTTATTTGTTTTTGACATGATTGATATATTCAGAGTCGGAGCCAATAAAAATGGATTTCAATTCCTTATTTTATATCATTTGGAATTCTGGAGCCGTTAGTAATACTTGACACTGAACACTGTAAACTTTTAGTCTCTGAAGAAGATAACTAGAAAACTTGAAAACAAAAGCTAATAGCACCTGCTCTGTTGAACTATAGTACATTCAATAGCCTTCTTGGTGTGAGTCATCGTTTGTGACGTATATCCGAGTTTTCGGTATGTCGTTTGTTTTATTTCCTATTTTCACATAATAGCTAACTTTAAATTTGATAAATAATATCATCAGGATCGTATTCAGACAAATTTGAGAATGCTATGAAATTAATAATTACCACCTTCTTTTTCTAACTGAAAATACTTGAGAACATTCAAAATTATTATGTTTTTCCGTGTAGGCAAATTTTTGTATTAATTAAATAAATATAACAATAATATTAATATTCATTTTCATAAATAATAATTGACAGTAAACAACAAAGTGCAGGCTTGACGAGAACTGTCAATGGGACATTAGAAAAAGACGTAAGACACATTACCGATACGACAGGTAAGTCTGCATCCTATTTTGAATGCTGTAATTTCTCCCGATTGATAGGTCGCGCTTCCGCGTAATATAAACATCAACTAATCAAATTTCTTAAGGGGCATCTACCAAATTCGACCTTGCACAATTATGCTTTGTATATTTTTTTGTTTCCCTACGTCCTCACGTTTAAGTTCACATAACGAAAATTTTATTAGAAATATGAAAGCTCCGCAACATGTAGGTAGCCAAGCGGTCCAAGCGGATTTTGGTTCACGTGCTACTCTATAAGCTTCGTCAGTACTGAACTGGGAGACCGCCGAGACCGGCGAGCGTTGTATCAACAATGGAACGGTACGCGACTACCGAAGCAGAGAGACAATGTCAGTCATAGAAGGATAGAAAAGCGAGCGATGGATTTTTTTCCGATATTTTAGTGGTAGCAACCGAATTTCAATAAGGAATTCTACGGTCATAAGTAATTTGAGGATTCTGAGATTTCTATATAGTATTCATAAAGCTTCAAATTAGACCTCTTATAAATTAGTTTTTCCATTCAATCCATATTTAATTCTTTACAAGGGCTTAAACTTTGCTTAATATGTGTATTTTTCATATTTTTTTCAACAAAATTTGGTTAGCATTTCAAAGTTTTTATTCAATGAGAACTCTAAGTTTAACATTAATCTACATGATATATTTTTTTCTTAATTTTCAATACATCCATTACTTCAAAATTCTTTGCCAAAAATACTTCGATATTTTGTCAAATCGCTGCCGATAGATTCCCCTTAAGCCAAAGATTTGGGTTGACGTTTGTAAACGGTTCATTATTGTGATATTTAATCACAGATCTGCCTGTTTTCCATTTCTTCCAACGTAATGTGTTAGAAGGACATTAACAATCGCACACCAAGAAGGGTAGGTATAACATGAACTCTTATAATGAACTTACTCAGGAGCTTCTACCGTGTATTATTAACTCAATTTCCTCTTTTTTTATTTATGATCAATGATTACTTACTCTAAAATAAATTAAGTGAAATTAATCCAGGACACTGGAGGTGATTCAGTACATTGACTTTAAAAGATAATAAAATGGTACTACAAAAATTACATTCAGTTGTAATATGTTTTATTCTAAGTAATTCCCTTGATATTAACTTTTTCAATATGCATTTATAACTGTTCAAATGCATCAAGGATTAATGATAATGTTGTTCGAAAAAAAAGCATTAAGATATAATGAATGTGTATATACAATGTGGAGCAGCCAAAGTGAATAAATGTCGATAATTATATAGGGTGTGTCATGTGACAGTGGCCAATATAAACTTTCTCATTTTAAATGCAACTCCCCGAATATTATTTAGTTTTTGGATCCTTCAGAAAATTCTAGACATAATTCACAGAAAAGGGGCCATCCATAAAGTACGTCACACGTTAATGGGGAGGGAGGGTATCACCGAAGTATTTCATTGTATGTGAATTAAAATCTTGCAAAATTTACGAACTTGATCTATATTTATTAACAATTTAGCATTGTATTAGATTATCATGTGATAAAAATAAGTGAAAAATTAAAAAACCGTTTTCTCTTGATTATTTTCAAATACATAAATACAATAAATTTAAAAAATGTGTGACGTCACATCAGGAGGAGGGGGTTATAAAAATGTGACAACCTGTGACAAGGACGGGGGAAGGGGTTAAAAAGTCCTTAAATTCGTGTGACGTACTTTACGTATGGTCCCAATAAATATGGAGAGATTTCTTCATATTTTTTGACATGTAAATTCGTTTTTAAGCGAAATTTCAATTCAAATTTGAATAAAATTTTGAAAATATAGGGATACGCGAAGTTTATTTAACAATGTCATAACATAATAACAAAATACCTCTCGGAAATTAAATTTTGCGGTGAATAAAGTTGTCACAGTAAATTAACCAAGATGTAATATTACATTACTGCGGTCTTTACAAACGCACTTTTTGTTCTTTTCGTACCATTTTAGTCACTTTATGAAATGTTATTGAACTTTATTTGTTACGATCCAATGGACCAGGAACTGGAAGTGTACGGTTTGTCTTTTTATAAATATTTTTTTTGAGACGTGTTCCTTGATCTCAGTACTAAAAATTGCGGTAATAGAAAATGTTTATTAAAAAAAAATAATTCAAACAAAACAAAATAAATCGTTCAAATACAGGATATCAACGGTAAGCTATGAATAATATTTAATATGTACAGGGTGTCCCAAAGATTTGTGTATAAATGTGTACACTGTGTCCGCTTAAGTTAGCACCATATGGGAAACTTTTTTATGATCAATTTTTGAAAAAGTCCTGCATGTTCTGGAATTTAAAATACAATCATCAAATATCAATTTTTTCCAGTTTTATACGAGGTTTGTCAAAAAATATGAAAGTAAAGTACATTTAAATCTGAGTATTTCACTAGAGTAAATTGATAACTGACAAAATTTGAAGGTTTTGAACTGGCAATTTTTTGTCTTGTCGCGGCAATTTTTTGACGTTCAATATATCAAATCTATCTGTGATAAAATTCAATATAAAATCTTTGTTAGTGGTTTCTAAGGAAACTAAGTTGTTTATTTATTTATTTAACTGTCTAAAAATTATTAAAACTGTTTCAAAAATTTAAATAAGTATTATTAACATGAATAATACAAGATTTGGAAATAATTCAATAAATGAAATAGAGAGTACAATTAAGCAAAGTATTCCGCGAAATACAATGAAGACAAAAAAGTCTGCGTGGGAACAGTTTAGAATGTTTCTGGACGCACGTAATTATACGTTAGAAAAGGATACTTCTGAACAAGTTATAGCAAAAATTCTTGAAGATTATGGTTTTAACATGAAAAAAAGAGATGGAACTGATTATACTGAAGCTAGTGTGAAAACACTTTGGAATAGGACTGCTCAATTGGTTCTGGAAAAATATTTTTTAGAATTTAACATCAAAATTGACCATTTAAAGATATTAACTATAAATTTGCTAGATTGGCCAGGGATACAAAACGTAAAAAGCTTCAGGCTGAACCTGAAACCAGAAAAAGAAGTTCTGACGCGTTTACCAAAAAAGAATTAATGGAAATGGTAAAAAGCTATTCCGAAGATAATCCTGATGGGTTACAAAAAAAGTTTTTTCATTTATGTTCGTTCGAATTAGCAAGGCGTGGAAATGAAGCTGCTAATTGTGATATTAATTACTTTAAAAAAGAATATGATAATAAAGGTAATTTTACTGACAGGGAAGAATATAATCTAATCTTTTCAAAACGACACAAGGAGGATCAAAAGCTTTATCTGGCAGTAAGTAGCTGGTAAGAAATAATGCTAACAATTTGTGTTCCGTTCGTTTATTTTTAAAAATTATTGAAAAAAGAGAATCCAATCCTTATCTAACAACAACAAGATTATTTTTAACAGTACATCCAAATTGGGAGAAAGGAATATGGTACAAAAATTCACCATTGGGAATTAATACAATTTCAAAGTGGACGAAAATATCGGCAAAATCAATTGGTATAGACACAAAAAAAATAAAAATAACCAATCATTTACATAGAGCTTCTGCAATATCTGCATTAGCAAAAGAAGGAGTTGGTTAACAAGAAGTAATTAAGCTTACAGGACATTCTTCTGCCCATTCTTTGAAACCATATTTACAATTAAATGAAGAACACCATTTCCAACTTATAGAGAACCTTCGAGAAAATAAAAATAAAGAAAAGGAATCCTCAGTTTCTAACTTAAATTCATCACAGGTTATGATGCAAAACAATCCCCAAAATAATGCTACTACGTACAATTATAATAATTGTACTTTTTACATAAATAAGTAATTTTTTTTCATATTATTTTTTTGGCTTTGTGTATTTGAAGTTTGCAATTTTTTCTCTCGTGAAATAGTCATGTCAAATAATTAAAAATTTTGTAAGGTAAACTTTTTCTCTTGTCGTATTCAAGTTTGTTGCTTTTAGGTAATTTTGCTCATGACAAAACCACGAGCCGTCAGGCGAGTGGTTTTGTTAAAAATGTCATTCGCAAAATTGCCAAGCAACAAACTTTCATGACAATCGAAAAATTTTGCCGACAAAATTTTCACTCTCGTGGTATTATATATGAAAATATCGAAAAATGTTATGAAAAAAAGTTGTTCAGAACTTGATTATACCAGTTAATTTTGAAGAAATGCAAATTTTACTGTAGTTAGGGTAATCTAGGATGCGTTGAAAAACTAATGTTTGACAGTAACCGCCAGAAACAGTAGAATTTGACGCATAAATATGGTAGCGTAGTGATTAGATAACAGAAACAATATTAAACAAGCACAAAACCTATATTTTCAATAACATTTTTCGATATTGTCAAATTAAAAGGTACTTTACACGTGGGAAAGATTCATATTTTTGTACAAACCTCGTATAATACTGAAAAAAATGTATATCCCATGATTGTATTTTTATTTTAGAACATCCAAAACTTTTTATGAAGAATAACTTTTTTTCGTAACGTAATAATAAAAAAGTTTCCCATATGGTGCGAAATTAAGTGGACACACAGTGTATAATAACCGACTCATGATATTTTATTCATTTTGACTATTAATAGCAAATACTAGTTTTGTTAAAATACACTTTCCCTTAGATTAGATGCCGGATATGTTTTGACTGTATCTAGGGTATATTTAGCATTTTTTTAAATAATTCCCAAAAAAATCTATAGGCTTTTTAGAGAGTATAATAAATAAAATTTTGCGTCAACAAAATTTGTACATACCATACTTTCACATTCTTTTATTTTCAAAATTACTTCATTTCCTTTGCGAATGTGTAATAGTAATTAATGATACAAGTGCGTGAAGTTATACTTTTGCGCACGAGTTGCGAAAATGCAAGGAACGAGCGTAGCGAGTGCCTTTTTCGCAACGAGTGCGCAAAAGTACTTCACGCACAAGTGTCATACAAAAGTTTATCTACGAGCACATGAAAAAAAAATAAAAAAAAATGTGCTCTGAATGGGTTAAAAAACATAAAATTTAATTTTCTATAAAAAATATATATACACAACGAATTCTAATTATTTAAATTCACATTTACAGTAAAATGAGACAATTATTGACAATTATTCGCTATGTCTGACACTTATGTCAAATTTACTGTCAGCACAACAGTTTATACAAGGGAACTAGATAATCACGTAGCTAAAAAAGAGTGTTGAAATGAAAACCCCATTTAAAGAGCATTGGTCATTTACGCACGCTTTTGCGTGTTATAATGAAAGTCCCATTTAAAAAGCATTGTTCATTTACGCACGCTTTTTAACGTATGTATAATGTATGATTTCACACATTTTTTTGGTTCGTAAATGCCTAATTTTAAAGGTGATCGTAGATAAAATATATAATATACAGGGTGCTCCTTAAGTAATTGTACATAGGAGTACAGTACAATCTTCACTTCGAAATATTGCGATTTAAACCAACTAACCCTAATAAAATGTTGATATCAAGAGAGTAAAGTATCTTAAGATAACATTATACAGATCACGTAATGTGACGTCATCTATTACTATTACGTCACCTGTTACCATTCGTAGAGAAGTTAACAACACTTTATTTCCACCCTTCAAATTTTATTAATGTAAGTGTAGCCGTTCAAAAGATACGAGGGGGGGAGGGGACTTTTGAATACCACTGTATATTAATAGTTTTACGTTTAATAATTAATAATTAATAATTAATAATTAATAATTAATAATTAAT
>CAJUYG010001343.1:56614-76314 GCA_910591675.1 Galerucella calmariensis
AATTAATAATTAATAATTAATAATTAATAATTAATAATTAATAATTATTTCTTGATAATTAAATTATTCAGAAAATAATATCTTAACAAATTTAACGCGAACGTCATTTATTAAATCGAATACATTTTGCCTTCAAATAATAAAACGAAAAATCTACAGTATGAAAGTGCCCATCAAGCTCATGGTGTGAATATTCCCTTTTTACAGAGGAAAACAGATATTTCCAAGTATCCTAAGTTTCGACCATTTTAAAAAAGTAGAATTGACGAATATAAACCAAAAAAAATTTAATGTGTTTGATAGGAAAGATGTCCCACTGTGTATTGATACGATTTCTACTTGAACCAAAAATTCTGCATTTAAAATTGGACTCGACATCACAAATAATAACATTACCGATCATTCGAACCGTGTTAGTGCAGATTCCCAGTTGGCCTAAGGAAGAGAACCTAATTTTTTTGAGTATTTAATTGTAATTTTATTCTCCGGACGTCCTTTGTTCCTTTTTATCAAGACCACGAACCTTCAAGTCACTTAAAAATCTCAAGCAGCTCTTAACAATTCGTTGTGACCCGATAATAACATAGTAGAAAGTTAACATTAATCTTATAAAACATCTCGGGTGTATATGAACCTGCGAAACCGATTCACCTGTATCCTTTAATATGTTAATTTTATTTGTCATTTTTCCTTTGCGTAAATTGCCCGAACAAACATATGTATGTATAAATAAAATTGAACAGTAATCTTTAAACAAGGAATGTGGGTTAAACAGTTGAAAATGTGGGTCTCACTTGAAATCTCGCATCTCGGACATTCTCGATACATACACGACTTTATTAAAACAAGTTATCGTCAACCTGTTTGAAAAAAATGACGACATTTTAGTATGTACCGGCTTTTGATTTGCTGTTCTTCTATTTCGACATGGAATAACAACATTTTTAAGGGTAACTCTCATTTTTCAAATTTCTCAATCCATTTCTAAAAAAAAGCAGGAAGTTCGTTCTGTACCTTTTTACGGGGTATATACAGCCAATCCCATACATAGATCAATAAAAATCTTCTCGGATCGAATTACTGTAGTCAACGAATTGCAGGCTATATTTAATTAAAAACACCTTAAATTGCTATAAAACCATATATTTTTAAAAAGCCTATCCGACGGTACAAAAACATACAGAGCATAATATTATTTGTGCCTGCCCCGCCGTGGCTCGAATCAGGTATTTGATGTTTGGCAGGGTCTCTCTCTCGCTCTCGGACCTAAAATATCATTCACCAAATAAACTAATTGGCTTAGTTAAGAAGCTGAATTTGTTTGGTGAAATCTGAATACGTGTGAGCCCCAATAGAATCTTGCGAGTAGCAGTGGAGGGCCTTATAGACCCACCACACACCTAACCTAACCTATATACAGGGTGGCAGTACTAAATACTCGAAAAAATGATAAAAGCATTATTTAAATTTTATTTTCAATTCAACGAAATGCTGACCTTGCTTTTTCCAAGTTTATCCAATACCTATTCACATAGAACATTTTGCAAAAATCTTGTTTGGAGTGGTAGACTTTAAATGTCATTCTTGTCATTGAAACCACTTTTTGTTGACCACATTGACCTTAAACTGAACTACCCTATTGTCTAGTTGTCGAACTTTCACGATTAACCTCGTAAAATAAGTTGAATGCGAAAGGTAAAAATATTTGTCTGTATCTGAGTCATGAATAATTTTGAACACAATCATCGGCTAGAATTATTTCCATTCTTCTAATATCGAGATAAAGATAATCGTATGAACCGAACCTATTATTATAGATCGAGAGATATAAATGGCATTATGTAACGAAAGATTTCATGATTTATAATTCTATACGCGAGTAAGGTCACATTTTTACTGTCTCTATTTTCCATATTTGACATTTTTTCAAATCTAGATCATACTTATTATGTAACAGTTGAACGATTGAAGTGTAAGTTTTTATTTACTAACATTTTTTAATATTCTCAAGACATTTAATTCTCCAAGTCTTCCGGTTGGAAGTTGCATTTGGTACATCATTAAACATGAGACAAGGTTCTGCATGAAAACGCGTGCGAGAGCGGAGAAAATGGCCCCAAAAGACCAGGAAAATAGGTTTTCAGCCAATATCTCCTAAAATATGGCAGTTAGAGATTTTCGGTTCAGATAAAAATTGAAGTTCAGGTCATTTTCTACAAAAATGGTCCTCATGATTTTTTTCGCAACATTAATATTCTCTGCAAAAAAATCGGGTTGAAATACCGGAAATTTTGAGACTTGTGAAATATGCAAGTTTTGTACAAAATTTGAGCTGGGGGTGTTGGAAATCCATTATTTTCAATGTTTTGGATTGTGGAAACCAATTGTAGATGGCGCCACCACATTTTACAGATTGGGAAAATCCTCGGTGCCATAAATGAGAAACCCTGTAACCAGACACTTTTGATGGATATTTATGTTTCCCAGGGTCTTGTTTTCCTCTCAGATGAGGCCAAAAGACATACTTATCAGGAAAACGGGCTATAAGATTAATTCTAGCGAGATGGACCTCACCAGTGGACCTGAATCTAGCAACAATCAGCTTTGCACATGTGGCAAAAAACTGAAGTTCATTAGGCTTTTTGTAAGGAAAACTGAAAATGCCTCAAGAGTGGAGAATATTTACCCATAATACTCAGCAAAAATTTCTTGCAGATTCTCCGCAAATTTTTTTGCAACCAGACTGATTGAGGTTTTTGGAATAACGAGTTATAAACGTTCTCCATGTTTCATTTATTATGGAAAAATATATTTTTTTTATTTATTTATTTATTTATCAACGGGAGAACCCAATATAATGATACAAGAATAATACATTATAGACTAAAATATTACATAGAAAATTTTAAACAAAAGTACAAAAGATTCGCGGGTTAATTGTCCGTGAATTGATAAAAAAAGTATATAAAAATACATTGCAATTATGACATAAATCTGTTCGTCACCAGTCATCATCTGATTCTTGGTCAAGAACTTCTTCTGGGTATAGAGCTCCCTCTAGCTCTACCCCGTCAACAATTTCTTCTGAGTCTACAGTTCCTCTAATTCTACCTCTTGGGATAACATATTATCGCTGTCTTTATAATTCGAACACTAGCGTGACTCACACGAACCACAAATAGATGAGCAGACGACACGAGCGCCACGTAGAGGCGAACGACGGAGGAACGAAAGTAATAAATTATAGCGTATACCTACATTTAGATATAATGGTTTTTCCCCGGGGTATCAAAGGTATGACTTATATACATCGATGGAAAGGTGGAAATTCCTCCATTACACTAGTTAAGGTGTTAAAATGTTAGAAATAAAGAGCAGGGAGAAAAAAAAACACCAAAAAAAAGTGCGTTTTTTCCTTAAGCACGCGTTTTCTAATTTTATTGAAAAATGGACGACTTCGTTAAAAAAAGTAATTGCACAATCGAAAGGTAGACATTCTTAGCTTTCAAATGATGTATCATAGAGACCAATCGGATCATGTATAAATTTGTAATTGATGGTTGTTCACAAAATTTCCCCGCGATCCAAAAACAGCAAAAATGTGGGATTCAATAAACAACGATTAAATTAAAATTTAAAAAAATTAGGGTATACAGATTTCAGGGATGACAAAGGACCTTATGAGGACCCATAATCAAGAAAATTTTTAGTAAATTAGTGCAATACAAAAAAAATAGGAACAAATTCCTGGCGAGGTCAAAATTGCCCGGGAGCAGAAAGTTTGACCCGTGTTCCGATATGGCCAAAAGAGTCAAGCGTAACTGAATTCACAGGGTAAGATAGCAGCAGAATTCCTCTTTCACATGAATTTTGAATCATGAAAAAATATGCATTTTTCACAAAGTTATTGAATAATTTGTCCCCCCGCTGATGTGTAAATACACGGACTGTGCTCTCCGGCATACAGCACAGAAGCTCATTATTCGAGGTGCGCTTGGTGCCGTTTTTCTCGAAACCGGTCAAATTTTCGAGAAAAATCATAGGGACCATTTTTGTAGAAAATTAACTGAACTTTAATTTTTACCTGAACCAAAAATCTCTAACTGCCATATTTTAGGAGATATTGACTGAAAACCTATTTTTCTGGTCTTTTGGGGCCATTTTCTCCGCCGTCGCACGCGTTTTCATGCAGAACTTTGTCTCATGTTTAATGAGATACCAAATGCAACTTCCAACCGGAAGATGAAAATAGGGCGTAATTAATGTTAACTTTTTTCCTTTATTTACTGGAATAAGCTGTGAAGTTGACAGAGTACTTATCAGTCAGACGACGGAGTAAAAGCTTCTCGTGGTGCGTGTGTGAATTATTTTTAATTTTTGTCTTAAATTTGGCTAGTAGTGGAAAAAATTGTATATACAGCATAGTGTTGAAGACATTTATTAACATCGCACCTTATTTCGCTCGGAGCAAAGCCTAGTCTTCACCACCTTGGTGTATATACTTTTGTTCGGAGATATTTTTCTCTGCAGTACCAGACTGACCAACATATACGTCTTGAAACGCAGATAATTACTACAGATAGAATCAATATTTCCATCCGAAGCTTTGAAGGAAAATTATATCATTATCAACAAAAAAATCGCACATTTAAATCAGTGAGACAAAACAACATTTTTCACAAGTTAGCCGCATGCAACAGTGATATTTTTGGCTTAGTTGCGGTATTGAATTATCATAAAATCAAAATTTTGTGGAGTGACACTCTTCCCACAAGAATATATCTTAATCATCTCGAAGTATAACACCCTACATGAGTTATAAAATTCCAAAGTTTTCACAAAGCCTCGATAAGTGTTCTACTCATAACACATTATTTCCAAGACCGATCAATACCAAGCCAAATGAGTACTCCCAGGCCCTACTTAATTAATAAATATACGGTTGCATGGTCTTTATCGAGATTTGATGAACGACACGGTCTTCTCGGTACTATCGAGGTATTCGTATTGGTGGTACTCATTCGATTATGGGCGAGGCATCGGAGAATATGGGCACAGGTGACTGCCTTGGGCTGTGGGTCGGTCGAAGAATGCGGAAGAAGTGAAGAGCTCACCTTCCTCTTTCCTTTTTTTTTTTTTTTTTTCTTTTTTCGGTACATAAGTGGTAAGCGATGATGAAGATTTTGGTAACAGGTAGATACGTTAAAAAAAAATTAATGGGGTCATTGAATTAGCGGGGGATATGGGGTAATAAATGAATACTGATTGATGGTGGTCAAATTTAAGTTAGGGTGGAAAATCTTATTAAAAGTAACATTAATTTTTTTAAAGATTTGATAAAATCTATTTTTTTGATTAAGTGAAATGACATTGACTTTCCTGTTAAGACTCTTAACAAAGTTTTACTTTCACTAATGCATTCATGTTTATATATAATAATAATAATTTATTCACAAAATATATAAATAATTACAAATTTGTTTGTTAAGTGAATAAACAACCCGAAGGTCTCCGATAGGTGTACATACACCTGTTTCGGCAAAATACATATAAATAAAAACAACAGTACTTAATTTAATAATGTTAGATATGTTATTACAACCCTGATAACATTATGATTAGAATCAGAGTTGAAATTTAAATGATAATTATTCAAAAGATGCAAGGATAAAATTACAATAATAATAATAAATTGAAATTTTAAAATGAAATTCTAAAATTTCAAAACTTTGGTTAATGTGACCATACGTTTTTTCTTTATTTTTTAATAATCCTATGTATCATGGTTGTCCGTGATATGTATAAGTACACCATCAATGCAATATGACAGAAATATCTCGCCTGTTCCAAAAGAAACGCTTTTAATTTCTTTCTGAATAGCATGGGATTATTTATAAGTTTGATACTGTCAGGGATACAATTATAGATTTTCGGAGCTAGGAATGAAAAAGATCTTTGACCAAAAGTTTTCATCATTCTCGGAACAATATAGTTGTGTTTGTTCCTAGTTCCATAATTATGTAAAGGTAGGTTACTCTTATCCTTTATGGCGTGGTATTTTATAGAGGCACAAAGAAAATATAACTGTTTCAAGTCAAAAATGTTGCTTTCCCTATATAAGCGGTCTGAAGGATATGTATGAGGTTTAGACAGAATGATTTTCAAAAATCTTTTTTGGATAATTTCTAATGGATGAATTTGAGTTTTTAGAGCACTTCCCCATGCTAATATACCATAGCGTAGGTGACTCTCGACTAATCCGAAGTATAACATTCGAAGGTATTTGGCGGGTATACACTTTTTCAGGTATTTAAATTTATAGAGGATGAATTGTAGTTTTTTTATCACGTATCTAATGTGAGAATCCCACTTTAAATTTGTATCTATGGTAATACCTAGATATTTGATACTCATCACAGGTTTTATACTGAAATTTTGTCCGTTTTGTGATATTTCAAGAGGTTTGAATAGATCGCTAGTTTGGTTGTAGTTGGAGAGTGGTAGGTAAAAAGTTTTTTTTTTAATTTATGGTAAGTATTTTATTATCAAACCAGGCCTTTATTAGTTTTAAATCAGTTTCTGCTTTTATTTTCAATTGATACCAGTTATCTGCTTCATAAATAATAGCAGTATCATCAGCGAACCCAATTATATGTCCTGCACTGCGCAAAGAAAATAGACCATTAATATAAAGATTAAACAAGACAGGACCCAAAATTGTTCCCTGTGATACTCCATAAGATATATTTCTTTGACCACTCGTTTGCGATTGTAGTCAGCCAGAGGAATCTTTAATTGTCTAAGCCCTTTCAGGGTTCATGCCCCCAAAAGGTTATTTCAGTCCCACTCTTTGCTAGTTCATCTGCTATTTCATTTCCCCTTATTCCTGTGTGTCCTGTAATCTACAGTAAGGTGACCATATTGTTCTCGCCTAGTTCATTGAGTTTGTCTGAGCATTTCCACACCATTTTGAAACTGATTTCACAAGAGAGCACGTGAAAAATGCTATTTTTGTCTTCCTTACATTGTAAATAATGCATTTTAATGCTAAAAATGAAAATTAATATACAGTAGAAACTCGATTAACCGGACTAATTATTGTCGTTAGGCATTCGGATAATCGAAAATCCGGATAATCGAATGTACTAAGAAAAGCGGGTTTTGTGCATACATATGTTGTACATACGATGTTATGTATGTTATTTATTAAAAACAACAAATAAATATCAATGAAAATCAATGTTTATTAAGAAATTATTAGGAGATACATCTTCTTAGATTATATACATACATGTACGTATCGTATCAAGCCAAAGCCGAGAAGGCTATGAAATTAATAATTACCAGCTTCTTTTTCTAACTGAAAATACTTCAGAACTTTCAAAATGCTGATGTTTTTTCGTGTATCTAGGCATGGTTTTGTATTATTTAGATAAATATAACAATAAGATTAATATTCACTTCTCATAAATAATATTTGACCGTAAGCAACAAAGTACACACCTGACAAGAACTGTCAGTGTGACAGTAGAAAAAGACGTAATACACATTGCCGCTACGAAAGTTACGCCTTCATAGTATTTTAATCTCGCGATTGAAGGTTGCGCTGGCGCGTAATCTAAACATCAACCAATCAAATTTTTGTAAGTCAAACATTAGGGTTAACGTTTGTAAAACATTCAAACGGTTCATTATTGTGATGTTTTTATTAGGATTAATCACAGACCTGCCTTTTTTCCATTTCTTCCTACGTAATGTGATAGAAGAAGATTAACCATCGATGACGCACACCAAGAAGGGTATTATTTCAACTATAGTTCCGGTCATGCTTAAGCGTCCAGAAAAAAAAAATGTACTCTCCTTTTCATCATCCATCGACTACTAATTTGTTCAACGTATTCATCAATTAAATAATTATGAGCGGTTTATGATCTTCAACTAAAACCAAGAATTTATAATTGTTTTGTAAACGGTTGGCTATAAATAGTTCATTACGGTTTTATATATTGAAGCATATGAAAGTATTTAACTGGTAGATGTATGTTAAAAGTTCCGTTTATTAGTTAATTTACAATAAATTAATATAGCAATTTGTGTCATTTTAATTATTATAACAGTCACCAGAAGCGTGACATCAGTAAAGATAAATAGATATGTACAAATCTACAGACTACAAAAAAGCACAGAAGAACGATCTTACAGAAATCCCAGACAGTTCTGTACTTTGAAGAATCGTACTTTTTCTTTTATCTACAAATGCCAGAACTGGAACAAGTAGCTTTGCAAATAACTCAGCAACTGAGCATGATCAAAGACCATCCACTGATATTTTATAGCTAGTAACACGACACACAACTGGACTTCGAAATGGAAAATCACGTGCAACATCAATTTTACTACCTGAAGAATAAATTATCTTCCACAAAAAGAAATTTGACTCTACAAAGCAATATATAAACTTGTGTATGAGTCTGCAGAGATAAATATAACTGAATTCACAAAGCAGAAGCTCCTCAGCTACTGGACTACCAATATTTCAACTTATCCGAAGTTGGAAAAGAACTAAACCACGTGAGCTGGTGCAGGAGATTTGTTGATAGTGAACAATTAAGAGTTTTTTCCACTACTAGCTGTGAAGTTGACAATTATTGCGCTCCTTCTAGCCAATTGAGCAGTTGAATTTCTCTATTAGTGGCTAATAATTTTTTCTAATATTAACTTAGGTCAATAGTGGAGAAATTCAAATATTTTGAAAATTCAGGGATAGTAGTTCAACAAAAATGTTTGCAACATAATTTTGTATACCCAGGAGATTGTCTTTAACATATTTGCTGCCTGAAATTACGTATCAAGATAAAATTATTTGGATAAAAATGCCATTCGTTTAAAATTCGCGGTCAACCAAAAATGACTGAGGTCATAACGAGTACGTTCATAATATCATTGTCTAATCTTTATATTAGACAATGATAATATATCGAAAACTGACAGTGTACTTGTCAGTCAGGCGACGGGGTGAACGCTTCTCGTGGTGCGTTTGTGAATTATGTTGAATTTTTGTCTTAAATTTGGCTAGTAGTGGAAAAAATGTATATACATACATCATGGTGTTGAAGACATTTATAAACCTCGTACCTAATTTCGCTCGGGGCATCTTGTGCTCGGTCAATAATAATAGTCTTCACCCCCTTGATGTATAACATACTATTAATATCCATAGGAACTGAGCAAGTTTATAAATGGTTTTTAGTAGCATGAATACTTGGTGTAAGATTAAGATCAATGAAAATAAATATATATTTGAAACGAAAGTTTTAATATATCTATTGAGAAATTATTAATTAGATGAATTTCCGTCCTTTCAGCACCTACTATGTAATTTCTTCGTGAGAAACTATAAATATAGTAGACATAGAATGCGGAACAGCAAGCTGTCAGCAAATTTACTCGCAACAATGGCGTAATGCGTAATTGTAATATCTGATATATGTTGAGACAAAAGACAGTAATTAATGAACAAGTGTATCGGCTTTAACTATATACAGTGTTCTGCATATCACAATTACCAACAAGATCCCAAAAGAATAGAGAACGTTCATTGTTGGGGTGTCATCCGAAGTTTTTTTTGTTACACCGTATTTGAAGATGTTTTCTATGAAAGCAGGTGAATCAGTTTAGCTAACCATAACCCTTATACTGCATCAAATTAACAAAACTTCCTCAGACTAAATATTTTCGAAGCTAGACCCAAAAAAGTTGGAATAAATTTGGTGGTTTACTGTATCGTGAAAATGATTTACAGCTTTAGTTGTTACCGCCAGTGACGGCGTGACTTGTGCTGTGCTTAGATATGTATAGCTGTAATTTATTTCAACTAAGTTTGTTTTTATTTCCATAAATACGAGGATGTATTGATATCTAGTTAGCCTAGACTCCTTCCATGCATAAACAAAATATTGCGTTACCATAGCAACGAACAATAGCTCATTATAGAAGTGTCAGTGGGAAGTTGGACGTCAAAAAAGTAAACCAGAGCTACGCAATAAATTAAAAGAAAAAAGATGTCCTCCGAAATTGTGAAAATCGAAACCCTTGGTGATCAATGTCCTTCGTCCTCTCCAATACCTAAGAAGTTTCGTGTCCAAAAATCTGCTGGAAAAGTTCTTTGGATTGCCATGGAGTAATCATGATTGATTTTTTGAATAAGGGTAAAACAATAACCGGAGATTACTATTCGACATTACTGACCACTCTACGGGAAAAAATTGAAGAGAAAAGACGCAGAAAGCTATCCAAAGGTGTTTTGTTTTTGCAAGACAACGCCCCTGCACACAAATCTCATGTTACCATGCAAAAAATTCGTTGACTTTAGGGAGAATATACTTAATTTAAAAAAATATAATCCTCCTTTACAATGTTGCCGATAAGAAACTATAGATATGTCCTTTTATCCCACACTCAGTATTTGTTTCCAAAAAATTTTCGTATTTACACACATTTAATGAATGTAACATTTTGTTCCTCAAATTTATTATCGAATGTTACAGGACCCCGTACGTTACTACTGTTTCTATTTAAATAAACTCTCATAAAGGTGTTTAATTGCTCATAAGCGATTCAAGAAAGAAACAGCTCAATTTCCGGTACCGGTGGATTATAACAGGATATATCCGTAGGCTAACAAGAGGTACTGAAAGTATACAAGGAAGTCTTACGCGAAAACAGTAGGCAGTCAGTTATGTTGGCAAATTTAATTTATATCGTACCGTGGGGAATATTTATGAGAAAGTACTTGATTTTGTAGTACTACTCGTGTAAGTTTTGATGTGAATGTAAAAAAGAATAAAATGGAAAATAAGTGAGGGCAATTTTGACCTCGCCAGGAATTTGTTCCTATTTTTTTTGTATTGCACTAATTTACACAAAATTTTCTTTATTATGGGTCCTCATAAGGTCCTTTGTCATCCCTGAAATTTGTATACCCTAATTTTTTTAAATTTTCATTTAATCGTTGTTTATTGAATCCCAAATTTTTGCTGTTTGTGAACAACCATCAATTAAAAATTTATACATGATCCGATTGGTCTCTATGATACATCATTTGTAAGCTAAGAATGTCTACCTTCCGATTGTGCAATTACTTTTTTTGACGAAGTCGTCCATTTTTCAATAAAATTAGAAAACGCGGGCTCAAGGAAAAAACGCACTATTTTTATTATGGTTTTTTTCTCCCTGCTCTTTATTTCTAACATTTTAACACCTTAACTAGTGTAATGGGGGAATTCCCACCTTTCCATCGATGTATATAAGTCATACCTTTGATACCCCGGGGAAAAACCAGTATATCTAAATGTATACGCTATAATTTATTACTTTCGTTCCTCCGTCGTTCGCCGCGCGTGTGCTCTACGTGGCGCTCGTGTCGTCTGCTCACCTATTTGTGGTTCGTGTGAGTCACGCCAGTGTTCGAATTATAAAGACAGCGATAATATGTTATCCCAAGAGGTAGAATTAGAGGAAACTGTAGACTCAGAAGAAGTTGTTGACGAGGTAGAGCTAGAGGGAGCTCTAGACCCAGAAGAAGTTCTTGACCAAGAATCAGATGATGATTGGTGACGAACAGATTTCTGTCATAATTGCAATGTATTTTTATATACTTTTTTCATCAATTCACGGACAATTAACCCGCGAATCTCATGTACATTTGTTAAAAATTTTCTATGTAATATTTTAGTCTATAATGTATTATTATTGTATCATTTGCCACATGTGCAGAGCTGATTGTTGCTAGATTCAGGTCCACTGGTGAGGTCCATCTCGCTAGAATTAATCTTATAGCCCGTTTTCCTAATAAGTATATCTTGAGGCCTCATCTGAGAGGAAAACAAGACCGTCGGAAACATAAATATTCATCAAAAGTGTCTGGTTATAGGGTTTCTCATTTATGGCACCGAGGATTTTCCCAATCTGTAAAATGAGGTGGCGCCATCTACAATTGGTTTCCACAATCCAAAACATTGAGAATGATGGATTTCCAACACCCCCCAGCTCAAATTTTGTATAAATCTTGAATATTTCACAAGTCTCAAAATTTCCGGTATTTCAACCCGATTTTTTTGCAGAAAATATTAATGTTGCGAGAAAAATCATAAGGACCATTTTTGTAGAAAATGACCTGAACTTCAATTTTTATCCGAACCGAAAATCTCTAACTGCCATATTTTAGGAGATATTGGCTGAAAACCTATTTTCCTGGTCCTTTGGGGCCATTTTCTCCTCCCTCGCACGCGTTTTCATGCAGAACTTTGTCTCGTGTTTAATGATGTACCAAAAGCAACTTCCAACCGGAAGATGAAAACAGGGCGTCATTAATGTTAACTTTGCCTTTTTTCCTCCTCCATTTACTGGACTAAGATACTGAAAATGCTTCAAAACTAAGCGATATGTTAGGTTAGGTTATGCTGCAATGACATCTTATTGTGGAAGCCATTGCGAGGCTCTCCCAAGGAAGGGGGATTAACTCACCTTTTTACCTACCTTTTCCGCCTTATAACCCTTTTTGGACTCCTTTCGTGGAGGGATATTTTTTCCCCTCCTTTCCCGGGTCTTTTTGGGCTCCGCGGACCCAAACGTTGTTTTGATGCTGGGTTTCTTTTTCAAGGCTCTTGCTTCTTTGGATCGTATCAAGATCTGACCAAGACCAAAGTAAGGGTGGAGCTCCAACGGCTACAGCTCACTGTAAAATTCCTTTTCCAGGAAGAATGTCCAAGTTTGACCAGTTTAACCAGGTCCCGTATTCACCCGGTGTAGAATAGTCCACTCCTGGATTCTCAGTCGCTGGTTTGATCTTCGCAAACGTTTCAGCACCTGCTCCCACTCCAGCCTTTCTGATGCCTCATCTTCAGGGACAAAGGCCACGCAGATGTGGGGTTTGGGTAGCTCCTTGGCGTCTTTCCAGTGACTTAGGGAGGATATTTCTCCCTCCAGCCACTGAGACGTAGCCAAATCGGCGCATACCAGGATCAGGATTCCAAGTCGAATTGTACAGCTCTGGATGCGTAATTGCGGACCCCTGTCGTCCGGAAGGCTTCCAAGAGCCTTCAGAATTGAAACGAAACGAAGCAATGGAAAGAGGTGTTTTGGTTCAAAGCAAGCTCATGGTATCACACTATGACTCATGCTTTTCAGTGAACGGAATTCTTCGATGCCTTTATAACCTATCTGATTTTATTTCAAAGCAACAGCAGATCCCAGTAGTTTGTGGATTTGATTTTCTCAAAGGTTATTCAACGCTACATTCTGTACATCTACATAACTTAAATTGTTTAATAAACGAATAGTATTACGTATGAACATGATGATACGCACAATTTCATATTAGTAACAATGGATTGACAGTTATGTAAGTGGGTAGCTAAGTGATTCCTACTGTAATATTTCTACCTACGATTTCGGTTGTCTTGATTGTTGCATGCGACAATTGCGTAACCGATTACCATATTTTCTTCTACTGTATTGTTTAGAGATTTTCCTATACCTTCAGATTATAAATGTTCACCGTTGTTTTTTCAAATGGGAGAGAACGTTCATGATTTATTGATTATTTATACTATAAGGGATGTGAGTAAAAATAAGTTCAAATGTACTTTCAATTTTCTTAAATTCTCTTTGGTTTGATGAAAAAATGGATAGTTATGTTTAAAAAAGTTTCCATATTCATACCACTTTCGAATACTTTCAACCGTCTGGGAAATAGCTACACGGTTAGATGCACAGAATGGAATGGAATTTTTTCCCTTTTTCACAATTTTTAAAACAAATAACCTTGCTTTATTTTAAATTAAATGTTTCTAAGTGAAATTCTCGAATAATTGAAGAAACTTACCACTAGTGCTCTGGTTATCCAAAGTATTAAATCTGGAATCTGGAGCATCCGGACTTTCCGGACTAGGTGGATGATCAGATCCTATTCCCGAGCTTCCTCCGCTGCTTTCGATTCTTCTACCTTTCACATTCTGTCCCACGATGTTGGCGTTAAGACACCGCCTCAATTCGATACCTGTCAAATTTCCTTTCGTTCTGTGCACAGTGTCGTAGTCCCGAGGTGGTAGCAGAATGGGAGAATTCTTTTTACCCAATTTTGCGCGTAGTTCCGCCGCTACGGAGTCGTATAAGGTGGTTACTCTGGTAGTTTCAACTGCGAATCTACAACAAAAATGCAGCATTTCCTTATAAATTGAAATATTGGAGGGAAATGTTCAAAAAATAAAAAGGAATAGATGAAACAAGGACCCCTTTCAAAAATATTATACCAGTCCCACGTAAAATGGGACCCCCAATCAAATTTTGTTTGGTACTCCCATGGTAGATTGAAATTTTTGCAAATAATTCAACTCTTAATTAATTTTTTCGTAAGCCCATGGTGATGAAATATTGAAAATAAATGTTATCCTTCCCTCAAGATAGAAGGAAATTATTACTAATAAATTATCCTTTTATAAACATTTTATAGTACAACCATGATAAGTCGTAGAGAAAACATAATGTATAACTCAAATGGATTGACTTTGTGTCATCTGGTTTTCATGATCACAATTTTTGTAAAATTAAAAAGTCTAATAAACCTTAACTACCTTCTCACGTCTCTTTAATCAGTTTTCAGACGATTTATCTCGAAAAAAAATTGAAACAGTCCAAAATAACTTTCTCGTAATCTAGTACTCGCTGTTATGCAACATCTAATTTTCTAATATATAATTATGTGTTAAGAAACAAGGAGGTAATGGGATCTATAAGCATTCCTTTCCTATGAGGAATTAGCCAGTAATAATGTAGCGGTTAAACAAAATGTCCTCAAAGATTATCAATCATTTTTTATACATACGCTTTTAAATTAAGATTGTTTTTATTATGAAATTAAATTATACAGGAAATATTAATAGATTTTCAAATGTTATGTCATAATAACAATAACAGTATTGAACAAAATAAGCAATTGAAATTAAATTTACTTTTCTTCGCACTTCAGTGGAATGGAGCATAGTATAGTAATTGAATAGATAAGGTTTTTACTAGATGAAATCTGCCAATTATTTAATAGGTACTGTAAATTAGAGGCATGATAGATCGTTAAGAAATATTTAAAATACTGAAATGCAACTTTTCTTGAATCTTCTTAGTTTGTGAGATACAGGCTGTTTAAAGGTATAGAAGAAATACATACTTTATTTCATATCTTCTCTTGGGATGAGAATACAAATTTAACATTTTTTGTAGGTTATTGTCTTTTCAAAAAACATCGACGGTATTGATTATGTCAAATTCTAATAAGGCAGTGGCGTGGTACGAGGATTTCGTATACTTTTATTGTATCATATTTATGAAACACCCTGTATTGAGAGCTAAAGACTTTTGTCTGCAATTCTTTATTAAATTTCCTATATAGTACTTTTTGTTAAACTCGAGAGAACACTCCATTTTCATTATTAAAAATTTTTATTGCAGTAAGACACTTTTTTATGTTGTAATGTTTTTAAACAATAAATTTGTAGTAGTTGTAAATATTTTCTTAACACTTTATCTTCCCTTAAATAATTATGAATTACAAACCCATAAGAAACGATGTGATCTTCAAATAGCTACTACAAATTTCTATGAAAAAATAACTTCAAAAAGTGTCTTACTTTAATAAAAAGTAAGTGTCCTATCGAGTGTTCTATCGAATACAACAAAAAGTACCTTTTATGTAAAAAATTTAATACAGAATTGCATACGAAAGTCTTTAGATCTAAATACAAGGTGTTTCAAAAATATGGTACAATAAAAGTTTACGAACCTCTTGTACCACGTCACTGGCTTATTAGAATTCAGCATAATTAATACTGTTGATGTGTTCTGAAGAGACAATAACCTACAAAAAAGTTTAAATTTGTACTTCCATCCCCCGAGAAGATATGAAATAAAATGTGTATTTCTTCTGCACCTTTCATCAGCCTGTACCTCACAAACTCAAAAAAGGCTAGAGAAAAGTTGTATATTTTAAATATTTCTTAACGATCTATCATGCCTCTAATTAACGGTAGTTATTCACGGGACACCCTGTATAAATTAACTACAGTCAGCTACTAAATAAAATTTATCAAGCCCTACAAACAGGTTTTGCTTGCAAACCGGTTTAATTACTTAGTATGTCTATGTCTAGTTTAACTTATTTCCATTACTCTTTCACATACCTTTCTTCACTGCTCTCACTTTCTCTCGTACTGGTTCCAGTGTCACTGCCTACGCTACTATCGACCTTTTTCAGTTCCTTCTGAGGTTTCAACCTACTTTCGATCTCAGCAAACTTTTTCTGATTCTCCGGTCTTTCAATCAACGTTTGCAATTGGTTTTTTAACAGTGTAGCCGTCTCCAAACTGTCGCACCTATACGCGTGCACGTGTAAAGGACATTTCGTCACGGGGTTGAACAATAACAAAATACAAGCGATAACGTCTTCCTGTTGAAAAACGCACGTTATGGTATTGTTCGGTATGAAATGTTTGATTGTTTCATTTTTCGGTTTGGAATTTTTTTGATTTTGCGAAACTACGTTTTGTATTATCTTCAGTCCTTTGTGTGATACTTGTAAGGTTACTTTGAATGGTTCTATGTCTTTTTCGCGCTCTTCTAGATGTTTTATCACCGGTACTATGTATTCAGTTCCTCTTAGTCCTTTAGATTCCTTTGCGCCGAGAAACCAAACGTAGTAACTGGATTTTTTTATGTCCTTTCGTAGCTTCAGAGCCATTGGACTGGAATTTTATTTCTGTGGCATTTTAAAAATAAAATAATTGGTGTATATGGCACGTGTTTGTGAGAAATAGGTTGTTCGTTTGTAGTATGGATAAGATAACTTATCGTTTTGCTGTTAAGAAGAATCTGAAACAAAAAAGATAAATATAGAAAATTAATTAAGTTCATTGTAATAAGAAATAAGGCTGGAATATAATTGGAAAGTTCTATAAAAAAAGTGATATGTATGCCCATGAAGGATTAATTTTGGCTAAAAAACAAAAATGAAGGTTTTCGAAGCAATTATACAGAGTATCCAAATCATACCATTACATTCTATATCAAAGATTTAGCATAAATGTTAGTATTTGTCAGGAGATTTTCTACAAAACTCTGTATCATTTAGAAATTACATGTGATACATCTTTTTATTCCGAAACTTTAGAGTCCTATAACTCCAAAACGAGGGTTCTTAATACAAAGATTTATTCAATTCTTAACAACATTTAGATCTCTTCATCTTGCTCCTGAATTTTTGGTATGATGTAGGTATGTATGTATGTATTTTGGGGTGACATTCACTGGGTCCTAAAAGATCTATTGTACCCCCCTTACTTCTACTCAGTTTCTGAGGAGAGTCTCAGAAAGCTCCTTTAGCTCCTTTAGTCCTATTTCCCTGAGGAATTTCATGATGTCTGTAGGCTTCAGCTTAGGTAAATGTTCCTCTTCTATCCAGTAATCTCCTAGGTGCCGGGCTCTAGGATTCTGAAGTGCTGTGCAGTTGGAAAGTATGTGGATGGAGGTTTCTTCTTCCATTCCACAAAATCTGCATTCTTCTTCCTCCACTATTTTGAGCTTTTTCAGCTGCCCATTCAGACGACAATGTCCTGTTGGATCTTAGCGCAGTTTTACTTTGAGTTATGCATTCGATTGATCTCAACAGGTTGTAGTCACCCAGAAAAGTCTTTGATTGTATAAACCCTACTAGATCTCTTCAATGGTCAGATCTCTTTTTCTCGGCTTTTTTTATTGATCCAAATGAATTCAAAGTAAACCGAGCTTTATTTTTGTTTTTATTTACTCTTAAGTGCATAAATTAATTATTTTATATAACAATCAAATTTAAATCAACGAGAATAGATTGCCGTGCCGTTTTCAATTACCCTAAATACGTCTTATAAGAACTCCATTTTGATTTATATCCACTTTCAAAACAAACTCACTTTCAATGTCGTAGTAACATAAAAGCCATTTGTCTAAATGAAATGGGTGAAGCGAAGTGAAAAAATATATATAACCATAATTAATACTGCATTAATTTTGATTTATGTTTAAGATACACGATAACATTAGTAAGCTCACTAGGCATTACAATCTAAACTGATTTATATAAAAATTGTAATTTTAACAGGATCGATGTAGATTATTTTTGGAACTTTAGTTCTTTACGTCAGGTTATGTTTGAGTGACCAGGGGTCGCGACGCAAAAGATCTGACCGTTACGCGTTACGTTACGCTACGTTATGTTACGCGTTACGTTACGCTACGTTATGTTACGTTGCTTCGTTATGTGCCTTGCTTGCGTGCTTGTGCTCTCTCCTTAGTCTCTCTCTCGTTTACGAAGCAGCGATTCATATGCTCCGGCCGGGATTCGAACCCGGTCCGCCCGCGTGGAATGCGAGCATTCTACCACTGAACCACCGATGCTATATTAAAATTCTATGCAAAGCTGGTATTCGCAGTGCTGGTGATCTACTTGAATTTGTTCGGATAAATTTTTACTATTATTTCCATAATTTTTTTTTTGCGCGATTTAGGGGTCTAGCACATTTACTTTTCGAATACAGGGTGTTGAAATTTTGAAAACTTGAATGTTTTAATTCGATAACTTTAAAATGGATGGATAAATTGATTTGACATTTGGCAGGATGTTTTTAAATGTAAAAGGGGATATTTTGATAGAAATAGTAGCTTGTGCAACTAGTGTGGATATAATAGCCATATCGCACGAGGACGAAGTTTGAGCACGACGCCGTAGTAGGAGTGCTCAATCGTTCAAGTACGATATGGACAATCCACACGAGTCGAACAGCATATTTTTTCTACGACCCACTTAAGAGAAAATCTAGAATATAATAATTTCTATAAACTGTAATGTAACTTCAAATTAAAAATTTAACAATTCTTTTATATTACCACTATTTTTTTTGTGGTAAACGTACAGTTCTTGAATGTCCAATTTGTATAATGCTACGGCTTCCCTTTTTAAATATACGATGCTGTTGTAAGTAGATATTGCCAGTCGGACTCCCTCATGAATGTACCATTATCTATAATAATGAATATTCTGCTAAATATTTCAAACGTTTACCTGTTGTCGTTATTAATATCAAGCAGAATAATTATTTAAAAATAAAATTAACAATAAAAAAAAAACTTCTTCACGGGGAATCGAGCCCAGGTCTACCGCGTGAGAGTCTGGTTTGCTTACTACTCGACCACCGAGCAATATGCAAATTGTTTATCTATAACGTCAGATGTATTACATAATTTTTGCTTTAAAGGAACTGAAGTTCCTACCGTGTGTCCCACGACACGTTCTACCTTTTTTTGCCTCTTTTGAGCTCGCCCTCTTCGGTGCTCATTTCAGCACGTTCAAGCTTAGCGTACCAATCAATGATGGTCGTTTTTCTGGCGCAGAGTTCAAAAACTCTTCATCAAGCCAAGATTTTGCTTCAACTGTATTTTTTCCCTTCAGAACGCAATATCTCTTTCCGATTACTGTCAAATTTTGACACAAATCGTTTGAAGGTTAGTACTAACTGAAAATCATATGAATTGGAGTAATTGAGGGCTTTTCAATCAGCCTCATGATTGGTGTCGACAAACTCTGAACGGATTTAAGGCAAGAAGCTCAAGAAATATAT
>CAJUYG010001344.1:0-24324 GCA_910591675.1 Galerucella calmariensis
GCATCATAAGTTTTTATCCAGGTTTTCTTATGATTTATAATTTGAATGGTTGTTAATCGATACACATTTCAATACACAAAATCACAAAACTGAGTATACATATTTCAAAAACTTAAATATTCATACACAAAAAAACTATCAAGAAACGCGTTTTATTAACAACATTTCCAATATAAGCGAAAAAAACGCGCTATCCCAATAAAAACCGTTCCTTGAACGTGCACTTTACTGGATTCCATTTCTAGTAGACTATCATATCGTTGGAATGCCATAAAATGAAATATTTCATTTCACATTTTGCCAGAGATATGATCTACTATGAATGGACCTCAATAAAAAATTTGATAACAAAATTTTGCAGTCTTAAACTTCAAAATATTTTTTGATTGTCTAGTTGTCAAATTTTTTCTGTTGTGTCAGTTAGGGATAAAAATTAATTTCTACTTATTTTTTATTGACAACGGTAGCTGGAACGCTACCGAAACGTTGAAATAAAGAATTCAAAAATATTATGGTTTAATTTCCCAAGAAATTAAAAAAAAAAGAATGAGGTTATATTTATTCGAAGGTTATTCCGAGCTTAAACTACCTATTTCCATGGATTAAAATTATTACCAAAGTTAGTCCCAGACTAACCTCGGAGTAGCCTATTCCTTGTCTAATATGAGTTTATTAATAGCGTATCTGTCAAACTGATGGTTTAGCATGGAATAAAGTTAGTCTCAGGTTACTCCGTGTTTATTAATAAGACCGTATATGTTTAATTTCTGTCCTTTCACAGATTTCTATAGAACCCTCCAAATTTCATGTTTCCTTACAAATTAATTTAAAATATTTTCACTTGTGACAGAATGCTATCCACAGGATGTTATAAACTTGGTGAATAAATTACCATAGCAACCAAGCCAATAGGACAAGAATAGGTAGACGCCATATTTATTTACAGTCGACTTCACGTGCAAGTTTCTTAGTATATTTTCGAAGAAGTTTTATATATTTTGTTTATGTAATGGACAGTAGTGACGATGACATAGTTTCCGGAACACCACCGGAAATTTTTATAGCAGCAGAAGATGCAAAATTAAGTTTACTACCCGCCAAATCTAAGAATATACGATAAGATCTACGATGAATTTGTTAGCTGGTGCAAATTGAAGAATGTTATAGATGGTAACTATACAGAAAATGTATTTCTTGCATTTTTTCTGGAAAAGTCCAAATGCCGTAAGCCGTCGTCTCTATGGTCATATTATTCGATGTTAAAAGCAACTGTAAATTTGCACAATAATATAAACGTTAGATATTCAAGATTGACAACATTCTTAAAACGGAAATCAGACGGTTATAAACCAAAAAAATCAAAAATTCTAACCAGGGAAGAAATGGAAGTTGCTCCAGATAATTTATATCTTATGATGAAAGTAAGTTAAAGTGACACTTTACGCCCTCTAAACGTATTTATAATCTGGACTTTTTCGCCCAGTCGTGCATAAAATAGTAAATAATTTTTGTTCATTATGTACAAATTTTTTCCTTTTACGATTTAATAGGAGATATAAAGTTAAGATAGGGACACCGGAAAAGATGACTACAGCTCATTTGCTATTTGATTTTTATTATTTGTTTAAATTAATACCTCTATTTAGTAGGTTCACTCGTCGTCGGCACTTTCATGTAGGGCTGATAAAGACATGCCGAATGTCTAGGTTCAATTTTATAGAAAATTCATCACCCTTCCGAAAAATGCTTTGCTCCTTTTTTTTTAATCGGCAAGTTATAGGGGTTACACCCTGTATATGTATTCAACAAGGTTTCGAATAAAAATGCATAAATTTCGATAGCAATCGATGTTACTATCATCAACTCATAAAAGCGGTACATAAAATTCAAAATTGCTTCAAAGTTAAACGTAACGAAGTCTTTTATTGTTATATTTTTGCACAAAGTCGGTTAAAAATGTAATAATTTTGCTAAGAGGTTGTTAAAAAGTGATATGATCGGTTATATTAAATATTATAAGTATTGCTGCGTAAAGTCTCATTCAAAAGTTGTGCTTTTCATTCAAAAGTTTTGCTTTCTATCACTTAAACATTTTATTCATTTTTGTGTCTTAATTTCATTTTTTCGCCCTGTATTATTATTATTATTATTACAATAAATTATGAGCTGAGAACCGAAGTTTTATAAAGCTCATATAACAAAAATGAGATAAAAAACACAAGTAGCACAAGCTATAAATAGGCGATAGCCGATTATAAAATTGAAAAATGGGAAGATAACGAAAATAAATGAAAACCAAAAATAAAAATACGTGTACAAAATTAGGAATTAAGAATGCTGAACAAATTGGTCTAACTGGTGCACTGTGCACCATACAGGTCCGCAGTATTCCATGAGAGGACGAACGTAAATCGTGTATAACTTGATGAATGTTGACGGTGACACTTTACCAAAGGATCTATATATTAAAAATATTTGAGAGTTACTCTTCTTGCACACTGAGAGAATATGCTCAGTCCAGGACAAGTCTTTGTTTATAATAACACCGAGGTCACATTGCGATGATACGGTCTTTAACACATGATTGTTCATGTAGTAAGAACAGATTCGGATTGTTTTTACCTATATGTAGGACGACACACTTATCCAAATTTAGCGGTAATAACCAATTGGTACACCATTTATACACTGCACTTAAGTCTGATTGAAGAGACAGGTGATTTGTTGTAGGGTTTGCATATATTTTAGCATCATCTGCGTAAAAAGAACATTTATTTGTTATATGCTCAGGAAGATCAGCTGTATATAACAGAAATAGCAATGGTCCCAGAACAGATCCTTGCGGAACTCCACTTAAAACAGGTTTCAGCGGAGAAAATGTTGTATTGACGCGCACACAAAATTGTCTTGAGGTGAGAAAGTCAGCTATCCATCTCTTCAAATTTCCTCTGATACCATAATGTTCGATCTTAATTAGTAATCTACGCGTTTGAACCCGGTCAAAAGCCTTAGCAAAATCAAGATAAATAACGTCTGTGGGTAAACCGCTATCAAAGGCTATAGTCCAATCATTAACACAACAAAAGATTTGTTAAAGTTGAACGTTCTTGTATGTAACCGTGCTGCTGAGATGGGAGAATATTTTGTTGAAGAATAAAAGAAAACATTTTGTCACATATAATTGATTCCATGACCTTGCAAACAATAGGGACAAGGCTGATTGGCCTATAATTGCTTGGGTCAAGTTTATTGCCTTTTTGAATATGGGAGTAACTGAGGCAGTTTTCCATATCGGAGGTAGTGTGTGAGTATTAAAAGAAGCATTCATTATACGTGATATAGGATGACATAGAGCATCGGCACATGGTTTCAAAATATGTGATGATATATTGTCCAGACCAGGTGATGAGTTGGATTTTAGTGCCTTAAGTTTATCTTCCACCTGCTGAGAATCAAAGGAGATGATGGAAAGTGAAGCATTTATTCTGTTTACAAAAATGTATGGCAATGGTGTAGTTGGATCTTGTGTGAATACTTTAAAGGAAGTATTCGAAAGTAGTAGTGCTGATTCTGCATTGTTGACACATTTATCTCCAGTTTCGTTTTGTAGAAGGGGTACGGAACATACTTTTGATGTCAAATTTGATCGGATGTACTTATAAAACTTTTTACTATCTGCAATAGCAAAGATTGTTTCTTGATAATTACGTTTTGCATTATTAATTTCGGTACTAAGATGATTGGAAAACTGACGATGAGTAGAAGAGTCATTTGGATTATTGGTTCTCTTAAATTTTCTCCATAATTGTTTTTTGTGTCTTATCATAGACAAAAGTGGATTGTGTAATTATTCTTCTAATTAGTTCTAGAGAAAACTCTTAGAGACTGGTAGTTTCTTTAGACCTATTTCCGGAGGAATTTGAGGATATCTGCACAAAGCCTGTTTAGGTGATCAACCCTCTTCTATCCAGTAGCTTCCTAGGTATTATGCCATAGAAATCTGAATTGCTATGCAATCCACAAGTATGTGGATGAAAGCTTTTTCCATACCACAGAACCTACATTCTTCTTGCTCCATTATCTTGAGCCTTTCAAGGCAACAGTGTCTAGTTAAGAAATCTATCAAAACTCTCAATGCAATCTTAATCTGGCTTAGGCATTAATTTGCCTGGTTGTATTTTGCCAGAAGTAGCTTTGATTCTTTTAACTCTACTAGATCCATTGGTGATAGAGTTTGTTCAACCATCCTTTGCCGTTACGTCATACATTGTCCAGCTTGCTCTCTCATTCATGAAATGGATGAGACGGAATTATGACGTCATTAACGTATTTCTTATCTAAGGTCGACATAAATTTCATCTGTTAGTTTTGACAGTTAAGTTGTCATATTTTGAAAACAAATTTTAACATAACATGTCATTGATTATAATTTTGAGGTTAAGTGTGAAATAAGATTCAACTAATATAAGACATACGTAAAACAGCAGAATACGTCACCGATTATGACATAACGGCAAAGGATGATTAGACAAACTCTATCTTCGCTTTTTTTCGGCGTTGCCTATTTCTTCCAATATTACATTGGAGCTGATATTACCAAGTGGTTCCGGACCCCACAAAAGGTGTTTCAATCTCTCTTCGCTAGATCATCGAGCTATCCAATGAATTCCCATACCATGCTCCCTTCAATATATTTGGTCACATTGATCACGTGAGTTTCCGTTTACAAGTTAATTATGCCAAGTTTTCAGAGCGTTCGGTTTCTTTCACGTATCTCTATCTCTTCTCTTGCTTTAGAGCTATCTATATACCACTGAATGGCATTCTTTCCATTTCCCATTTCTTCTTCATATTCTCTCATATTCTCTCTTTCAATGATTCCCTTGAATTCTGGAGAGAATGTCTGTCACACTTGCCATAGTCTATTTCTATTACTCCACGCAATGATTCCTTAGGTGATGATTGGACTCATTACCTTTGCAAAAGGGTTGAATAGGTAAGACATGATAACAAAATGGTTGGCGAAAGACTACTGATGAGTGTATCTGAAGAACGATCTGAATCTTAAGAATGGGAGTATAGGAACAATTTGAAATAGACAGTCAGAAATTGAGTTTAATTTCGGACTGTATTTGACAGTTATAAGAGAAATAACAGTGTCTGAGGAAAAAAACGAAAACCCAAAAGTGACAAATTTTGTTATTGAATGTTTAAAAAGGTATAACTTTGTACTCAGACTGTATTTTCGTGCTGCGTGTTGTATGTACCTACGAATTAAAAAAATATCGTTTTCTAAATGGAATATGAAATAATTCAGAAATATTCATAACATTGTATTTTATAGGTAAGTTGGGTAGCCTACAGTTAGGTTGTTTACATTTTTTTTTATTACAGTAGCATTCTTGAATTCGTAATAAAATTCAAAACTGATAGCAACTACTGTCAGAAGTAGCAGCGGTAAGCACTGAAAAATATACATGGGATTACGGAGTATTTAATAAATATATGCACAAGGAGAGTAATAAGGATGTTAATAAGATCAATATATTATGTGGTTTTGAATTAAATATGAGTTTTTTCTTCTATACTGAGCAAATCCGTTAAAGAATTTGTCGCAATAAATGTTGTTTGGACGTAAGACTCGTATGGTAGCTATATGTACCGTTGAAACTAAACTTGTCTTATTTCAACTATTTTCCTGCTAATTTCTTTTCTTTATAACTTTTATTTTGAATTTTTCACCCTCTCAGAGACAATCATGAGAGACAAGAGGCAAAGTATTGAGTAAACTTTGTTCTTACGGAGGAAATTGAAATAATGGGCAGATGAAAGCAATATTTTCACCAATTGTTCAACTAACAAATCCAAACTGAGGAAGAAGTGGAGCAAAAAGAGAAATAACAATCGAAGACGTCATAAAAGAGTTCAAGAAATAAATCTGGAAAATCTAGGATCTAAAAATCCATGGGGGAAAGACAAAAGTAGAAGTACTCACAATATTTACAAGGAGCAAAGGAAAAGAGTGAAAGATAATGACGAATGCTAAGAGACAATCATGAGAGTCAAGAGGTAGAGTATTGAGTGAACTATGGATAAAGAAAGCAATGTTCTTACGAAGGAAAATTAAATAATGGGCAATATTTCCTCCAAGTGTTAAACTTGCAGATCCAAGTTGTAGAAGAAGTGAAGCAGAAAGGGTAATATGAACAGAAAAGAAAAATCAATTGAAGACATCATAAAAGAGTTGAAAAAATAAATCTGGAGATTTGGGATATAAAAATAAATGGAGAAAAGACAAAAGTAGTGGTGACAGGAAAAATGAATATTCAAATCAATATAAATTTTAATGGAAAGTCTCTAGAACAGGTGGAAAATTTCAAATACCCATGAGTCAACATCAATAATAAAGAAAACCATTATATCGAAATAAAAAGGCATCAATTAAAATAGTAGAAAGTAGAAAGACCAAGGAAAACATGGAATGTTTTGGAAAGTATAGCTATTAGAGCCAGAAAACATATTTTCCTACTGCACTTGGTTTGAAGTTGAAATTTCAATCAATTATTCAATTCTCAAAACAAACATAGCAGCAGCAGATAATTCCAGAAAAAGTAGAGTGCTGTATGGGATTTTTCACGAAAAATATTAATTGTGAAAATAATTAAAACAGTTCCTTATCTATTGCCTTACTTTAAGAAACGAATTTATACAGTAAATTTAATCTTTCTCATACTGCTGATCCAGCAAAACACGATAGCATGATTTATACTAACGTTGACTGCTCTTCTTCTTTTTGTTTTTCTATTCTATATACCGCCCTCTTTGCAAAACAATAATTCAACTTTCTGCTTGTTAGACCTTCCTGATTGTCGCCACCTTTTCACAGTATAACCATATTTTTTTATTTACTTCTTTACATTTGAGATTTTCACTTGAATTATATCGTATTCCAATGATGTTTTTTTGCTTTCACGCCTCGGCTGCTCTTTTTAAAGTTGATGGGATGTTCTCATTGATAGAAAACGCCATATCTTTAATACTCGAACGGTTTTTAAAATGCTTTACTAATTACACAGGTCACGGCGCCACTGGACGGCTTAAGTAATGTAAATCATTTTAACGACACAGTGGGACGCAAGAATAACTAACCGATCTAGTTGGTGCTAAATGCAAAATATTGTAATTGAATCACTTCAGTTCTTTTTTTTATAGTAGTAATGTTGGCATATGTGATAACTATGGTTTTTTCTTTTGTTTTCTCATTTAATTTAGTTACACATTGTTAGCAGTACCGAAAAGGATATAGGGAGCCTTTTATCCATAAAAAAATACTGATCCATATTCGCGGTTTAAAATTTTTTTATTTACGGGTTCGTCACGTGCCATGGTATGCTGGAAAAATTGTTATACAGATCGCGAAAAGTCTGTTCGGGCCATACAATTTACACAAGTACGACAAGGAAAATATGAACAGAACTACTTGAAAGAGAGAGAAGAATAATAGTTCGCAGTCAGCGTTGGGCGTGTTTTCAGTTCCAGCTACCAATCTGATATTAAAGCAGCGTTGCCAGCTTAAAATGTTTGGTACTTTCTAAGGAATAATTATCTTATTTCGCATTTAACATTTAATACGGGATAACGCCGTATTTATTGGGAGAAATTCGAGATTGGTAATATTATTGACTTTTGAAAAATAAGTGAGATCAACACAGATAAGAATAAAATAATATAGTTCAAGAAAATAAATGGACAAATTACAATCTGCAATAAATAAAATCTATACCCTGCTCTCGATTTAACAATTATTGGTATTTAACATTGTTGCCGACAAAAATTGGGAATAAATGTTACAGATAAATACATTTGGCAACAGCTGACTGCGCACAATTATTCTTCTCTCTTTTTCAAGAGGTTTTCTCATATTTTCCTTCCTTTTCGCAATCTGTATATGCTTCTTCTCTTTCTCGGAAAATTTCTGAACAACGTGATTATTAATTTGGATTTTCCAAGGTAAAAATGATAAAGGATCCTACTAAGTGCATGTTTAGTAATCAATAGTAAAAATTTTATAAAAGTTGTTAGGATAAATCCGGTCCTGTGAAATCATATATCATCTTACATCTCGCTCTATGATAAAAAGTTAATTCGAGTTTTACGAGCCAAGTCGACGTTCTTAATGTGTTGGCCCTTCACAATGAAGTTGCTTTTTATTCACAGTTCAAAATTTATTTATGGACTTACAGGCCCTTTAAGTGGATGAATCCTGAATTTTTATGTGCATATTTTCGACCATCTCTATCAAATTATAATCTGATATTGTCAATGAGAAGAAAGAGGGTGTTGAATTAGGTACCTTATTTTTTTTCAGGGTTTTTTTGTAAATTTTTGGGTGGAAAATGTTCCGGTTAGTTGATCTAGTAGTGAATCTATTCTACAATAAATTCCGAACTTTCTAAAACACACGATTTTTAACAACTAGACGGTGACACTAACAACTTTTTCAGACATTTTATTAAAAAAATTAATTCAAACACATTGTATATTGAAGTAGAAAATCTCGTCTCCCCTAGTTTTCTTTTGGCGGTGTGTGTGGAGTTATCTGCAATTTCTCGTCGTTTCATTTCCATCTCAATTCATACAAAAGCTGTAGCCGCATCACTTCCACCAAATCCGAGACCGCTGATTGTTATTCTATGGTCTACACTGCATTTACTTTATTGGTCTCTTTAGAATCGTTTTCCGCAAAGATAAAACACAGGAACGCAAACGGGATTATATATATAACAGTTTTTCCAAAGGCGTAGACACATCTTGCGACAATACAAAATTGTCCAAGGGTGTATTTCTCATTTTGGAAATATATTTAGCTGTGTGTATCTACACTCAATAGTTAATAATATACTTTGGCAAGTTTATCTGAAGCCGTGAAAGGAATGCAGTCGAAAACAATCGATATTGCCACGTTTAACTATGAAAAAGCTAAAGTGCTGAGTATGTAGTGATAATAATTAGAGAAGGGACTTTATATTATTAACAATATTAACAATATGATTAAACGTTAATACTTTAATGTGCTTTGTTCCTTGGCTTTTTTCTATTAACATTATTTTTTCAATTTATAAATATCAAAAGATGAGCACTTTTCCAAATTTGCTATGGGCTTCTTCAAGCTCTGGCAGCGTTGTAAGAAAACCATGATTACCACACCATCCGAATTACATAATTGGTGATTTCGATCGAAAGCTTACTTATTGGCAAGCCATTGCGTGTGTTCTTCCCTCTCACTTCGTCAATTCACTGATATGATTTATCCAGTGGCGTTGGTATTATCAGTGACCTTTGTATTTTCAATTTTACTTGGTACCGTACACCATTTGTACGTTTATGACAGATATGCGCCATGTTTCCTCGCCTCTTACCGATGCTCCGTAGCTTCAGATAAACTTGCCAAAATATATAAAATAGGTTATAAAATACCATAAGCACCAGATTATAGACGAAGAAATTGATAAAATGTTACAAAACGACATAATAAAAGAGACACGATCACTATTTTCGTCGCCCTTACTTCTAGTTCCAAACAAAGTTGATAATTCGGAAATGGAAAGTGGAGAGAAGTTATAGACTACATTACTAGTTCCTGAGGAGTCTCAGAAACTAATAGCTCATTTTGACCTATTTTCCAAGGGTATTTTAAGACTTCCAAAGAATTTAGTTAAGGTTAGTGTTAGTCTTATATCCAGAGGTATATTTCATTCACATTATCCGTCATGGTTAAAGCTGATAATCCCATTTCATTGAGTTTAACCGTGACGTCATTTCCGTTTGGGTACACCTCCCCTACCTGCCTTTGGGTTCACCAGCTTCATAATAGGTAAAGGTGGTTAAAGTTGTACTCGTAGAGCATAAAATACTGAAGTATTATATGTCATAGAGAAAGTAAGTGTTCTATGGCTGAAGATTTGCTTACAAAATAATATAGATAGAGAAATAATAGACACTTTTAGCTGGTTATAAGTTTTTACACGTATCCGTATCCGTATTGGAGTTACGTTGACGTAAAGAAATTGTCAAGAAAGCCTTTTTAGCAGAAATCGTATCGCTTCGTTCTGTTTCTAATTTTATAACCTCAAAGTTTTTTTATTTATCCTTTTTATATTTTTGTAAAACGTAAAATGGGGGCAATATTAAATAATCCATTGCTGCTAGACGAGGAAGATGATGTAATATAGCACAACTAGCACGGAATACTGACTTTGGTCGGGATAGGAATACGTTTAAGTAAACGGAGTTGGGTACGTAACAATAAGTTCAACGCATCGTATCGGCTGAGACGTAACGGATCTACACTTGCGCAGTTCGTTACGTATACGGATACGTGAGAAATTTAAGACAAGCTAAAAGTCTCTACTATGGAAGCATTCAAATTGGAAATTAATGGAGTGGATGTTGAAGTATATATAGTACGAAATACACAGGAAAATGTACAAATATTACGAAATGGTAAATATTAGGAAATTTAGCAAAACAGGGGTCAGATCATCTATTAAGAACATGGTTGCACAAAACTTAATTTTTTCATATTTAATTTTCATAGACATGAACAATAATAATTAGGATTACAAACTAACAAATGTTTTTTCTCTCGGATTAAAAATAGGTTATATTTACATCACAGTGGGTAAACCACGGGCGAACGTAAAGTGAAAGAAATAGGATTTCAAAAATGGTTAATGTTGACGTCATTATGACGTAGTTGCCTCCCACCACCTTCACCGAGATACTCTATACTGCTTTGCAATCCTAATGTATGTAGTTAGAGGTTTCTTAATTCATTGAGTTACCCTAGGTATTCCCTCACCATTCCATAACTGATTACGCAAGAACTATACGGTGCTTTAACGGCTGCAGAATTATCTGACATGATGATAATCATTGGTCATATGGTCATCTATATTTTTTATCAATATAGAATTTGGCACGCTTTCAAGAATTTCCGCTGGGTACATACTTGGCGTTTTTCCCAAGCTTTCGGAGTGTTTTGGTGTCTGGCCTGTACACTCCTATCCCAGTCCCTTTAATTGCTCTAGCCACAATCCGTAATCTATTTAGTTTCAAAGTATTTAAACCCATTAAAAAGAAGACTTCAATTTCCACCGATTTTACCAGATTTTCCAGCTTGTCCTTTTGTTAAATAATCTTTGATTCTATTTCTTCTGGTACTTCATATTATTTTTTTTATTTTTAGCTAAAAACATGTTCCTACTTTTTTAACACGTTTCCCTCATACTTAAAGTCTCCCTCTTCCTTTTTTCTTCCAAAAAATCCTTCTGTTCCCGCCACTGTGACCGACTATCCCGTATACTTACTTTCTTCCAGATTTAAATGGATTTTAAAATGTATTATCCATAAAATTGACAGTTGTCGGTGTATCGAGATATCGGAATTATTTTTTTATTCACTTTCGATAGGGATCTGATGTACAAGCTTTTGTTAAGGGGCAATCCCTATTTATATGCAGAATTTGATTTTTGAAACGTATCTGCCACTATAATGGGCGGTTTGAAGAAAAATTATTGTCTATAGGGAGCGTTTTCTTGTTTTTATGTGAAAAAAACGATATGTACGCAAAGGGGATGTTTTAAATAATCGGTAGCAGATTGAAGGTTGACGATTTTATAGTTAGATCTTCTTAATTCAGAATTTTGTATAACAAATTTATGTAGCTCCAGGTAAACTACATTCCTATATATTTCATTCTAACTTCACTCCAGCATGGTTGATCTAGGATACAGTTGATACAGGACAGTGGGTGGACTGGCAGCAGCGGTGCTGTTAAGGCCCTATTCATTGGACTTGATGGCTAGAGCCAGACAGACACGCTGGAGGGGTGCGATCAGAGATGAAGTACAGGAATGGATGGATGAGGAAATGGAGAGAAAGTAGGATGAGTACGAGGGTGCGCTAAAACGAGCGATTGGGAGAAGGAGAAATTAGGTGGACTGGAAATTCGGGGAGGTGAACTACTTCTTGACGTAGGTGCTCACAGAGCATGTGTCGAGAGTGGGTTACCTACACAAGATTGGGAAAAGAGAAACTGGAGCGTGCGAGAGATGTGAAGTGGTGGATGATGCGGGACATGTGTTTAGATGTTGGAAGAACGAAGAAGTTGGAAAATAAACTGGTAGATGCAGTGTATTGGGAAAATATGGTGGAGATTATGTCGAAGGGCGAGGAGGAATGGCTGCAGGTTAGTGGCGTAGTGGAGAGCACGATTAGGGAAAGAGAAGAGAAGAGTTTGAGGTGGGTTTGGTTGGTGGGCATTCCCGTGGGAATGAGTCCAGCACTGTCTTGGTACTGGTTAAGACCCATTCGAACATGAGTTTCCTATCTCGGTACGAAAAAAAAAGAGCATGGTTAATTCAAGAGAAAGCCCACAGGCTGTGAGCACACTATAATTTCTCTAAAAGATAATGCCTAATAGTATGATTATTTTACAACTGAAATGTTTGGCTAGTAAAATAGTTTTACAGACTACGGATCTTTCACTGTTTAATGTACAATGGAGGATTTATAAACTTTTATTATTGTTAAGTCCCTAAGAACAGATACTGAGTCAACGAAATATTGTGAAATTTACTTTACCACCAAAACATATCTGGAAGTAAAGGGTTAAATTTTCAATAAGAAATAATACTCGTGGGAGAGTATCAAATGTAAAATGCACATTTTTGTTTCATAAGAAATGTTTATACAGAGTTCGGCAAAAGTCCAGAACCGGACAAATATCGAAGAAAATCTAAATTTCTTGGAAAATCTTCTTATACCACAAATTTTATTCCAGCTTAAGCAATAATTTGATAATATTTTGAAATATAAAGTGCGGCGTATCAAAGTTATATTTTTTTCATGGAACACCCTATATTTTATTGCATTTTCTGATTGCCCCCAAAAAAATATAATACTCCTTCATAATGGTTCCCTATACCTAAATAAAGAGGGTTCCGAGTTAGGCTGACTTTTTTGAAAATGTGAACATTTCGAAAAAAATTAATAACTCATTGATATAACAAATTCTAGCAAATTTTCTCCTACATCTAAATAGTTGGACATTCGTTGATTGTATTTCACGATTGAGTATCAAATATCTCTTTACAGGGTGTTCAGAATTTTCAGTTTCATTATTAGATCATTCAATGTGCAGTATCAGGCTTATTTTAAATGGAACACCCTGTATTTTAATACTTCATAATTTTCAAAAAATGTCGGTATTATACTTTTCGTGTAATTTACAATTTTCTTAAATTTTATGCTAAATCGATTTTAAAACATCTGCAATTCTCTCTAAATTTCAAACTAATGATCTTGGCATAGTTGTTGTATAGTATATTAAGTATTAAGAACGGTAAGGGTTGTTTACCGGTCGACAGCAATAATTTAAATTTTTTCGAAATTAACGAAATGTCAAAAGTTTAAAATATAATTTGCATTTTGGTGAAATTGTTTTATAAAAAAAATGGGGTGTTCCATAAGAAAAAATATAACTTTGATACACCACACTTCATTGGAACACCCTGTATATTTCAAAATATTTTCAAATTATAGTTTAAGTTGGAGTAAAATTTGTGGTATAGAAAGATTTTCCTCAAAATTTATATTTTCTTCGATATTTGTCTGGTCCCGGACTTTTGCCGAACTCTGTATGCCTTTCTTTTTATTGATTCATTAGCACAGCCCCGCATGCACTGTTTTCAAATTTATCTCACCTCTTCTTTTTTATAACGAAGTTTTTCACATTAAAAAAGTAAGTGAATGTCTAGGTGAGTCATTGTGTTATCTCTAACTAGAATCTTTCTTTTCTTGGTGTAAAAGAGCGGCGACCAATGTCGCAAGTCCCTATTCGATTTTTCATTCGCAGCGGTAACTGTCACTGGTGACAGTTGGAGTTGGTCAGATTCTATCGTTGATTGCTGTTCTACGGTTTTTTTTTCTCTCTTCGAAAACGTTTTAGTCTCAGCGGTAGATAGAGGAAACGGAATTGTACTTACAAAGAATTTTTGAATAACTGACTGAAAAATGTCAAAAATAGTTTTCAGAGACGTAGTGGTGATTGAAGGCAATTATTTTATGGAAATTAGGCAATCAACTACCAGTTTCCGTAGGAAAAATGTTTTTATTTATTTTTTAATTTTACAACAAAAAAATATCTTTCTCTTTTAGTTAAAATTTCCAACTCTTATTACGGTTATCGTAAAATTTTGATGCGTTCCAATAAATGTTTTAACGATAGTATCTCTCCTCCTAAAAACGTAGTGCATAAAAACCTAGTAACGACAATAAGTTGAACATAAAACAAGTGGAAACAGCACTTTCACTTGAAAAAGTGCTGTCCTCGGGATGAAACGAGGCGATTATTGAAATTACCGGCCATCAAACTCGGGAAAATCACACATACACTTAGGAAAATTGTCCCCAAACCGTGTTTTATCAGCTCTTAGCTCTTTTTTTGTGTTTTCAACGAGCGATGAAGACGGGACGTATCGCCATTGGGGTTTCTTGTAATCGTAAAAGCTAATCGGTGGATCTCCTTTACGTTTTTTTGACGGTTTTCCCGGATTTTTTTATTCTCGAGGTTTCACAGAAAAATCTACCTCTCCATTTTTTATTATCGAAAGTTTAAAGATCAATCTGAAAAGATTTAGAAGGAAATTAGCACATAGATTTTAGAACAGTTAGGATATCAATAATAATGTCCAAGCCATGACAGGAGTAGCACACAACAAAAAGTTTATTGAGCTGTCTTCTTTTTAAACATTTTTTACAACTGCAAACAGTCATTAGTGAATTTGGTTATAATGTCACACTTCAATTAGGAAATCTTACTACAGATAGTAGAGTGGTTCTACTACACTGCCTTGTGGTCTTCCTTATTTTTTGTTAATACCTAATTTATGACTTTGCCACATCAAAGATGATTATGAAATGGACCATTTTTTCTCCCGAAGACTTGAATTTTGTCCATATTATATTGGTCTGATTCTCCGATATCAAGTTCCTGAGTTTAATAAATGGTTTCATTATTTTAAAGCAGTTCAACTTAATCAATGTGTTCTTCAGTTTCTTATGCAGTGTTGACTCTAATAGCTTTATTTTCTTGGACACTATTTAGGATCTCGGCCGTTATTCACTATACCGATGGATCCGAAATAAACAAAGGAGTAGGAATAAGATAATAGGCCCTAATAGGATATGAACAGCACTGGGAAACACTGGGATTCTAAAACAGCTTAAAACTGTTCGAATCTTCTAGTGGCTTGTTAGTCTCAGTTTTAAAGATCATAAAAGAGGTTATAATGTCACTACAGATACTAGTGGTTCCATTACACTGCCTTGTGGCACTCTTGTATTATTGTTTGTTTATATTCAAAATTTATAACTTTGCCACATCAAAGATGATTATGAAATGGACCGTTCTCTTTCGTGAAGACTTAAATCTTGTCTATGGTATATTGGTCTGGTTCTCAGGCATAAAGTTTCTGAGGAAAGTGAATGGTTTCACTTGGACTTGGACAATTGCGGAACTAGCCAAACGTTACACTCATGCTCAATCCCTTAAGAGATGGAATGTAATCAAAGGATGCAGTCTTGCCAGGATCACTCTGGGCGACCCTGGGAAGCTGGCGTCGAAGAAATATTTGGCGATGACCAGGAAAAACCTACGCTTAACAGAAGGATTTCTGACTGGCCACTGTCAACTAAGGAAACACCTCCATACTATGGGGCTAGTGGACACACCTCTATGCAGGATGTGTGAACAGGAAGATGAAACCATCAGGCATGTCTTATGCGAGTGTCCGGAGTTATCGTCAATAAGAGAGTGTGTGTTCGGTGAGTCTTGGCCTAAACCTGCCGATATGAAGGATATGTCTTCTAGTGACCTGTCCACCTTCCTCGGAAGGACAGGATGGACGATGACCTAGGAGGACAACTCCTCGGGAGGATGTACACACGTGGCCTAAGTGCTGTGAGCCTACACTCACCCTCCCTACTTTACAAATACAGATACAGGACCATTCTTCTCTTCAGCTATATTATGTAAATAGTTTAATTACTAATTGTAAATTTTTGTCTTTGTCTCTTACAAGTATAATTATAATGAATTTAATAGTCCATCTCTGGTTAAACATTTATTTGATTGGAAATAGTTTTAAACATTCTAACCAGGTAAGTATTCCTTGAGTTTGTATCAATAAAAAGGATCTTTCTGTGGTTGAGTTCTCGATGCCGCCAGTGCAGTTTAATTAGAAATGTTGTGCACTTATTTCCCGAATGCCATGCTATGTTCTAGATCGACAAAATGATACCCTGTTCCATTTGAGAGCAAGACGAGAGAACAGTTAATTAATTTTCTTTAGAAAATTTTGTAATTTTTTGATAGTATGGCAGACCATTTCTATAATTGGAATCATTACACATACTTTGAAATTGTGAATAATGGAAGATGAGTTGAAAATAGTCGGGTATAGTCAAAAGCGCTCTCTTATCGTGCGGGTTCAAAGGTCACTTACCATATGTGTCAAATCAGAAGACACGGAAGTTACCAAAATGTGAGATTACAAATATACCCGGAGAAAATAATGATGGTTGATGTTTCCTGCACACTGGTTGACGAATTTCCACTTTTTCATTCATTCTCGAAATAATCTATCAGATTAAGTACCATTTGTGGTTATGTAATACATCTGACGTTATAGATAAACAATTTGCGTATTCTTTGGTGGTTGAGTAGTAAGCACACCAGATTCTCACGCGGTAGACCCGGGTTCGATTCCCCGCGAGGAATTTTTTTTTATTGTTAATTTTATTTTTAAATAATCATTCTGCTTGATATTAATAACGACAACAGGTAGACGTTTGAAATATTTAGCAGAATATTCATTATTATAGATAATGGTACGGTACCCTTCATGAGGGAGTCCGACTGGCAACATCTACTTATAACAGCATCGTATATTGAAAAAAGGAAACCGTAGCATTATAAAAATTGGACATTCAAGAACTGTACGTTTACCACAAAATTAGTGGAAACATAAAATTGAATTGTTAAATTTTCAATTTTAAGTTATATTACAGTTTATAGAAATTTTTATTTCTTAGATTTTTTCCTAAGTGGGTCGTAGAAAAAATATGCTGCTCGACTTGTGTGGATTGTCCATATCGCACTTGAGCGATTGAGCACTCCGCCGTCCTCGTGCGATATGGCCATCATATCCACACTAGTTGCACAAACTAGAATTTCTTTCAAAATATGCCCTTTTACATTTAAAAACAACCTGCCAAATGTCGAATCAATTTATCCATCCATTTTAAAGTTATTGAATTAAAACAAGTTTTCAAAATTTCAACACCCTGTATTTCGAAAAGTAAATGTGCTAGACCCCTTAATCGCGCAAAAAAATTATGGAAATAATAGTTAAAATTTATCCGAACAAATTCAAGTAGATCACCAGCACTGCGAATACCAGTTTTGCATAGAATTTCAATATAGCATCGGTGGTTCAGTGGTTAGAATGCTCGCATTGCACGCGGGCGGCCCGGGTTCGAATCCCGGCTGGAGCATATTTATTATTATGAATCGCTGCTTCGTAAACGAGAGAGAGACTAAGGAGGCAAAAGCACCCAAGCAAGGCACATAACGAAGCAACGTAACATAACGTAGCGTAACGTAACGCGTAACGGTCAGTTCTTTTGCGTCGCGACACCTGGTCGCTCAAACATAACCTGGCGTAAAGAACTAAAGTTCCAAAAACTTCGCTGGTGAAAGACTTTTTAGAATCGCTGAAAACTAAATATATATATCCTTTTTTCACCCGTCAAAACTGCATGAGTCTGTCTTATTCATCTTACGGATTTTATTTGGAAGTTATGATTAACTGCAATAAAAGAAAGCAAAAACGGTGAGTATGTTTTTGTTGAATCGTATGACCCGCATTATTAGACTATAGCTGATTTTTCCGAAAAAATCGATATGTTTCTTTGGTACCTATTGATTCCTGGATGAATTTTAGGATATCCTAAGGCTTCAGTTTAGGTAAGTGCCCATCTTTTTCCCAGTGGTCTCCTAGGTCTTATGCCCTATGTAGTGCAGTTTTATTCTGTCATCTAGGCATTCTTCTAATATTAGTATCACAGGGTTATTTTGATTTTCCAGGTTATACTAGATCTTTACAATGGACCAATTTTCTCATTTTTTCAAGTAGCAAAACAGTTCCGGCTCCCTTAAAGGCACATCAGACCCTTTCTTCGATATTTCATCTGCTTTTTCACTTCTTTCTATTCCAGTTTTTCCTTGAACCAACATTAGAGTGACAATAATGTTCTAGCCTAGTTCTTTGAGTTTTTCTGTGCATTCCCAAACCATTTTAAAACTAGACATACAAGCATATTTGGGTTACAACCACAATTTTTCCCTGCTAGGTTTCTGCACGGAGTTATATCCATTTTTGCATATTTACCTCTAACTTTGTATTCATTATATTGGTTCAATACATAGAAGTTTCATTCGCACTATAATAATCCGGTGTTTTATTAAGCAAATTTTTATTTTGATCTAAGTTATGTCATCTACTGATCCTTTCAAGTGATTCCAGAGTCTGGAAGTGGCGGTTTTGAGTAATTTGTATATTATACTTCTTTCCCATTCAGTTAATTTCGAGTAGGTATGTTTATTAGTCGTGTCTTTCTTCTTCTAAAGTCCCCTATTTCTGACTTGTATAATAGCAAAGCGAATGCAGGCCTTTTGGCAGACAAATAACGGCGAAATTATTCAATTATTCAAATTTAGAGCATGGAAGTGCCATTAAAGTTCTCAATGGGAAATTTTACGATTATCAGATTTTAAAATTGTTTGGATGAAGACAAATAGTCTGATAATATTTATCATCAACTGGTTTCTTAAAGGAAATTTATAATATAAAATATTGTTTGAGCGTTTTAATTTTTTATATCATAATCTAAGTCCTTTCTCTTTATCGAAGGATCTTCTATGCTCAAAGCAGAAGCTTTACTAAACATGTACTAAAAGGAGATCGGGTCTACAACTGGACACTATAGATCAAACTATCAACTTGGCAGAGTAGGAAACATCTAGTGTCATCTTTGCTCAGAAGGGTCTACTGGGTAGCAGTTGGACGAGTCACACTTCAGACCATAGGTGCTGCGCTTAACCGTTCACAGATTATGAAACTTGGGAAGGTTGAACTTTAAAGGGTGCTTTAATTTGGATTGGCATCACAGACAGTATTGTACTGTCTGAAAATACCGCTCATAAGGTGCTTTCGATTATTTACTTTTGGCTGCTAGTAGCAGCTCGTAGTGACTGAATTCCGTTCGTTTATTACCGGGCGTGACGCCTAGTCTTACCTTCCCCTTGCCCCTCAAGCACATACCGAAAAGTCCACGGACATTAAATATTTGACGTTTGTCCGGTTTGACGTTTATTTAAAGGTTAAGATTGTGCCGATTACGATTTAATACTATTTAAACCTCACTAAAAATACCTCAATATGCAAAATTTTATTATTAAGAACATTATAATTTAAAACTGTTCTTCTAACAACACAGGAAATTCATTGGCATTGGCACATGTCAGGTGGTTTTGAGGATCCTAAAAAATCGTGTTCGATTTGCTCAAAAGTCGTGACGACTGAGGCGTCACGCACAAGTGCTTGAAGCCCAAATAAACGAAAGCAACAATAGTCAATACCTTTCATTTCATTGATAGCAACATACTAAGATTTGGTTAAAAGGACATTCCTTTGTACTAGATGATTCATGATTTCACCAATAAGCTCCAAACTCAACAATAAATGAGCCAAACGTCTATTGTCAATCATGGAAGCCTTATCACTAAATGAAGCAACGGCCACAAGATATAGCTTTAACGATTCACCACTTGGTTGAAGAAATTGAATATCTGAAAAGGTTGCCTTCACAGACACCCAAGCTATATACTTGAGGCACTAGATTCCTTAGATGTCTCGGTAGCCTGGGTCATAAGGGTAACGAAAATGCGGATGAAATGCCATCATTGAAGCCCTTTTTTCGCGGAATTATAGAATCATTAATAAACATGGCCAGAAGAAAGTGGGTAGCGAAAAAATCTCTAAAATGTTGGGAAGTCGCAACCAGCATAAAGACAGGCGAAACAGAAAATTAGAGGATACTGGCCAAAAAGAAGAAACGGCACGCAAATCTGGGGTTGACAGACGTGTGCAGATTCTGCCAACTAGAGGAGGGAATTGCAAAATACGTACTATTCCAGTGCGACTACTTGATATGACTAGACGATGGGAAGCCTCCGGCAAGAAACTACATACTGATTAGTTACATAAAGAGAGTCAGTTTAATCCCAAGGAGATTTGGTAGGGTCATTATGAAACTGGTTGATTAACTACATCATCTCAACCCTTTTAATGAAAAAAAAAACATTTTTCTTCTTTTATCAAACGCTACAGACACAGTAAGAGCATATATATTTTTTGACAATAGAATTTGAAAATGGATTCCCATTTCTTATCTTATCTGGTACGTTACTGCAATGGGGGGCGGATTGGAGAACTAAGAGTGAAGGGGTAGACAACAACTCGTCGAAATTATTCAAACAGATGTAAACGCAGAAAGGATTGATGCGCTGATTTTGGATTGAGACTGGCGCTGGTTAAATGTATTCATTGAATTGCTGGTTTATTTACATAGAACAACCTTCTATATATATATACAATGAGAATGTTATAACGTTGTTTTGTTTTTCTCTGAATTTGGTTATTGCCAGCTTTTCTGCAAAAGTTATTTCGTAAATTTCAAAGTACAATCGTTGGAAATAAAACAATGGGTCATCATTTTAATGGATATTGAACAAACAAAAGTGATAAGCTTCAGGGAAAGATACTGTTTTGGTCAGATGGTTGTTGTATAAGGGAAATAGAGTTGGTAATAAGAACAAAAAATTATCAATGAGATGATAATTTTTGGAACAGAGCACTAGACGAAGTATCAAAAATAAATCCATCCATTGTAATACTTCCTGCTCTAATCCAGCATGGAAATTTGGATCAAGCTTGTACAGTTTACAATAAATTTAATTGTTCATCATCAGATTCCACACACAAATAGTATCCAAATCCTGTTAATTTTATTACTACTGATTTATGGGGAAGATTTCTGCAACTGTCATAAGGCGTTAAGGATGTTCAATATACGCTTTCCTGACAATCCAATAGAGAGAAATTATTTGATATCTGTTGTCGTAAATTTTTTGATCCAGGTTTTGTGAAAAAATAAAAAGCTGTCTGGCAGACAACATATAAGAACTTCTGATCCAGAGGTAATTGATTACAGAGGAAACAAAAAATAGTATGAGCTTGTGTTACCAAGAAGTGAATGGGGAACATTTTGAACAGTTTCTACCAACGCTAACGCCTCGACAGATAACAATTTTATCCTGAGGTGGGTTAAAGGGCACGACAGAAGTAAAGGAAATCGCATTGCCGATTCTTTAGACAGGGAAGCGGCTGGACTAAAAATTTTAGGACCCAGTGACACCTACGGCCTAACGACTTCGACAATTGCGGAACTAGCCAAACGCTACACCCATGCTCAATCCCTCAAGGATATGGATATGGATGGAATCAATGGATACTGTCTTGTCAGGATCCCCCTGGGCGAACCTGGGAAGCTGGCGTCGAAGCAATATTTGGCGATGACCAGGAAAAACTTACGTTTAACAGTAGGATTTCTGACTGGCCATGTCAACTAAGGAAACATCTCCATACTTTGTGGCTAGTGGACACACATCTATGCAGGATGTGTGAACAGGAATATGAAACTTTCAGGCATGTCTTATACGAGTGTCCGGAGTTATCGTCAATAAGAGAGTGTGTTTTCGGTGAGTCTTGGCCTACACCTGCCGATATAAAGGAGATGTCTCCTAGTGACCTGTCAACCTTCCTAGGAAGCACAGGATTGTCGATGACCTAGGAGGACAACTCCTCGGGAGGATGTACAATGGGTCACATGTGGCCTAAGTGCTGTGAGTCTACACTCACCATCCCTACTCTACAGATACAGGTACAGTTTCAATCTCTAATATATAAAATTCTAGTGTCCTGGTGTTTGTTCCCGAAAAGGCTTGACCGATTCTTATGAAAATTTTTGCATAATTGGTAGGTCTGAGAATGGGTCGCAATAGTATATTATACACTAAGGTGATGAAGACTGTTATTATTGGGCGAGTTTTATAAATGTTTTCACCACCATGGTGTATATACAATTTTTTTCACTACTATCCAAATTTAAAACAAAAATTAAAAATAATCCACAAACGCACCCCCCCAATTTTTCATAATTTTTTGGACCAATTTTTTTTATGATTCGACATTAAAAAATGCATAATATAATCCTAAATTTTCACTATCAACAATTTTTTGTGTAAAAATATCTTTTTCTCTTTTATATGGATATTTTCGTAACCTTAAAACTGTCATTTATTCTTTTAAAGGGTGGTTTCGCTACACATTTTGTTTTTGTTTGCTTTTTTTTTTGTACAATTCCAACATTTTGCAGCAACCAAAACAAAAATAAACAACTGAATCGAATCAAATGTCGAGCCCGGATCGATCGTAGAGATAAGCCGTTATTGTTTTCTCAAAGTTTTATTGAATGAATGATGACGGGAAGAGAGATTGAAACCTCGAATAAGAAAATCAGAAAATAGCGTATCGCGGATAATACACTGTCGACCGGTAGGAATCAGAAAGGTACATGACAGATGACAGGTGACTGATGGGCGATTCGATGTGATAAAAACCCAAACAAACGCAAACCCTGAGAATATAAATAGTATGTTGAAAATTGAATACTATGGGGTCACATTTAAATTTGAATAAATCTCAATATTTAAGATATTATTTTTTTTATATTTTTTATATGTAATTTATTGTCATTTAGGATTCTAGAGCTTCGTACAAAGTATTACCATATTTGGTATAGTACGTTCTATAGCCTTTTTGGTGTGCGTCATCGTTTTTGACGTATATTCGAGTTTTGTTTTGGGTGTGTCGTTTATTTTATTTGCTATTTTGACATATAGCTAACCTTAAATTTGATACATAAAATCATCAGGATCGTATTCAGCCAAATTCGAAAAGGCTATGAAATTAATAATTATCAGCTTCTTTTTCTAAAGCTACATCCTCAATCAATCTGCGAAGGGGCACTTCAGCACGCGTGCTGCAAAACGGATACCCATCCTCAATCCTGTCAATTCAATCCACCTGATTGTTATCGCACATGCGCATTTTCATTGTTATTTCAAGGTAACGAGGTAATTAAAAAGTTCAACCTGTGATTATTCTTGTAAATAAAAGTAGTTACTACTTATCAAAGACAACAAATTAATATAATAACGATATTAGAAAATAATGTATATTTGTTTACAAAGATAATAGAATAAAATAGGGTTAGGGTACCTAAATTATTTTTCCCATGGTTAAATGCGCATGACACAATTCAGCACGTACCGAAAATGCTTACAGCTTGCAAGCATGCACTTCCAAGTCGGCGCGCATGTCAACACGAAATTGAAATTGAAACGTCATTGTCCCAGCACGCGTGCCGAAGTGCCACTTTGCCACAAAATTGATTGGGGATGGTCCTTTACTGAACATACTTGAGAACTTTCAAATTGCTGATGTTTTTCCGTGTATCTAGACATATTTTTGAATAATTTAAATAAATATAACAATAAGATTAATATTCACTTTTCATAAACAATAATTGACAGTCAACAACAAAGTACAGACCAGACGAGAACTGTCAGTGGGACAGTAGAAAAAGACGTAAGACACATTGCCGATACGGAAGGTACGTCTGCATCCTACTCCGAATGCTGTAATTTCTCCCGATTGATAGGTCGAGCTTGCGCGTAATCTAAACATCAACTAATCAAATTTTTTTAGTCAAACATTAGGGTTAACGTTTGTAATGCATTTAAACGGTTTATTATTGTGATATTTTGATTAAGATTAAACACAGACCTGCCTTTTTTTCCATTTCTTCCAACGTAATGTGTTAGAAGGACATTAACAATCGATGACGCACACCAAGAAGGTGTGAACTCTATACTATTTTAAAGTCAAAGCACAGTATAAGAACGAACCAGTAGTATTACTATTATGAATTTCATTCCAGAGCTTTTGATGACCTTGAACGGATCGCTTTACCACCGTCCATAAATTTCAATAAGTCTGCTTACTCTCGCCGAAA
>CAJUYG010001344.1:29324-39747 GCA_910591675.1 Galerucella calmariensis
AATCTTATTAGAATCCGATATGAAAATTGAAGATAATAAAATGCTCTCTATATTGACTATATCATATACTGGAATAGATTTACGGGGACTAGATTACAATGCTGTCAGGCTGTTTAAATTTTCAGAGTCTATCTAATTTAAATTTAATATCAATATTTATTATTCTATAATGCTTCAGCTTTTTGTATAAACCTAAAATAAGTTTGGAAAGTGCTTAGCTGGTAATAAGCAAAAATCCGTAGTGTCTAGTTTCATAAATACAATACGAAGTATCACGATACCTATCTCACCGTCTTAATAAAAAATAGTTGGCATGAAATAAATAGTTTTAAGAATGATTAGTGGCAAGTTGACAGTGTGACAGACAGTCGGACGCGTCCGCCCCGCAGGTGCCTCACGACCGGTCCAGTAGTCACTTAAAAGTGATCCAGGAGATTGATGGCCCCTGATCGATTAGTTGCAGAGAGAAGATTAATTTTATAACGGTTATTTCTTAACAATTCCGCACATAACCCAAGTATATTTTTTGTTGAATGTTGCATACAATCAATTCGATTGTTTATCAACTTATACCAGCGAGGTAGAAATATGAATATAATTTTTATATGTGAGAAATTATTTTTTTCTGCCGTCGTGCAAAAATAGCTTACGAATATCTTCCATCTCTACGAATTGATTGATAGTCGGGTCGGTGGTAATAGAGTGGTGAAACTGTGATTGATGTAAGAATAATATGTGAAAATCACAGTGACTGGCTACAAATTGTAGAGGTCGCTATTTTTTTTATTTTACTACCTGTCAACGAAGTGTTATAGATAAGCGCTTTTTTATATTTATTTTTAAGTTTATCACGAATTGGTCCTGGAGGATGTGAGGATCAGTTTTTGTAAATTAGTAAAATGATAAAGAATTTCAGTTTAATATTATTGTGAGACGTTAAAAGCTCCCTCGTTCCTTACTATATTGATTTTTAAATATGGGTATAGTGGACGTAATATTTTTATTGCAGCTATCTAATCGTATATCCCCTTTAAGTTACATTACGGACTATGGCGGTAACATATCGAATTACAGTCGAACAAAGAGCCGACAACTTTAAGTTCATACAATATATATTACGGCAAGTATACTATGATTGCTTGAAGAATTCTTTGCAGTCTTATGATAGCCGTAACTCACAGCTGAAGGCTTCTCAGGTATTTGGAGCCGCTTGGTTACCCAAAGGGATGTTTTTAATATATAATTGGGTTAACAATAATATTTAGACAATAATACTGAAAGATGTATGATATGCTTCTCAAAAGTCCTATGTTTGTTCGAAGATTTCTTTGTTGTATTAAGACAGAGCTGAAGGCTTTTAAGGTGCAGCTTGGTTACCCAAATGGATCTGTATCTGTATAAAGTATAAAGTAGGGAGGGTAAGTGTAGGCTCACAGCACTTAGGTCACATGTGTCCCATTATACATCCTCACGAGTAGTTGTACTCCTAGGTCATCGTCCATCCTGTCCTTCCCAGGAAGGAGGACAGATCACTAGGAGACATCTCCTTTATATCTGCATATCGGTGTAGGACAAGACTCAACGAACACACACTATCTTATTGTCGATAACTACGGACAATAATTCCTGATAAGACCAGATAGATGAATATTTGGATTTTCTTTATACGGGGTCTCACAAAGTGGTAACTTAAAATATGAAGCTCATTTAAAATGAAATTCATGATTTATATAGCTTTGTCATGTAGTAGGAATTATAAGAAATAGACATATAACAATATCGGGAGAATGAGAATAAAAAAAGGTAGAACGTGTCGCGGGACACACGGTAGGAACTTTAGTTCCTTTTAAGAAAAAATTATGTAATACATTTGACGTTATAGATAAACGATTAGCATATTATTATGAATCGCTGCTTCGTAAACGAGAAAGAGACTAAGGAGGCACAAGCACGCAAGCAAGGCACATAACGAAGCAACGTAACATAACGTAGCGTAACGTAACGCGTAACGGTCAGATCTTTTGCGTCGCGACCCCTGGTCGCTCAAACATAACCTGGCGTAAAGAGCTAAAGTTCCAAAAAGTGAACAAAAACTCAAAATATACAGGGGATCCCAAAAACCTCACAACCTGACTTTTTAAAAATACTTTGTCTCTCCTTAGGCTATTCTATGAAAATTTATTCTGCACTCCTTTCCTACCTAGTAATATAAATAAGATAATTGAGACAGCAATTTTGAAAAATTGCCTTTTATGAAAAAATGAAGATCGGCTTGTTAAACAAAAAAATAAGTCATGATAGCTCAACTACTTTTTTTTCAATCTAGTAAATTTCGAGATATCTTCCAAAACCATCCAAATTGAGTCACCATTTACTTTTCTGTGCCCTTTTGTGTGTTTTTTATGAACTTTTATCTTGTTTCGGGATACTTCTCTATCGAATAAACAGTGCTATAGTGCTTAAGTTGATAGTGATTATATTCAAAAATTAGTAATTAACCAGACAGTAAATATAAAAAAAAACATGTCTTTTGTTTGTCAGTGTGGAAGTCAGTGACTGTAGCATATTTTCATTATTTACCACATAATACACCTTTCAAAAGAAAGTTATTTTATGTTGAAAATTTGCCCATCAAATTTTGCTGCATATTTAATTACCTACGATAAGGATCTCTTTCAGTCAACTTGTTCATTGTAAAGAAAGGTATTTGGGAAGAATGTTAATACTTCTAAAGGAATATAAATTGAATATGTTTCATTCGAAATTAATTTTTCCGGTATTCAGACGTAAAATTCTCTACATTACAAAAGTGAATGTACATACAGTGCGTCCAAAAAGCAACGAATAAATGTATTATCTAAATAAACAGTAATATAGAAACACTAATTTTTGTACCGTTATTTTTATTTTACAGACACAATTATGGCGTCATAAAGTAACTCAAATTTACTTCAATATAATTTTTGAATACGTTATTAAGAAAGTATAATGAGCTTGCTCATAGGCAGTAGTGTCCCTTGATATATTTTTTGGTCTAAGCTGAAACAATATATGGAACAAAAACAAGAAAGGCTCATGTAAAATGATTTGAATGAAATTTTAGGTTTAAGACAAGAGAAAGGAAAAAATTGTGTGAATAAACAAGAAACAGAGAAAGAAGAAGCAGAATATCCACTATTTGACGCTTAAAAAACAGCAGGATAATATAGAAAATTACGAAAGATGTTCGAAAACGTTAAACTTATTAATATCTTCCCCTTTTCACACACCCCTGGTGGATTTCTCTAAAATTGCAACGGAGTCGAATAAAAATTGTAATTTTCAATTTAAACATTTATTCAGATGATGGCTGGTGTACTAAGACCGTCTTTATTATCTCCTTCGTATCTGCAAATTTCCATCCACATATTTTTTTTTCAAATTGCTTTTAAAACCCAATTAAAATTTTATTACGGTGTTATGACTGTTTTAGGAATTTAATAAGTTATGCCATAAGAAAAAAAATCGGAATCTGCACTTTTTAGGGTATTTTTTAGGCTATGTTTTTTACAAAAGTCAGAAACACCCTTCATCTTTAGCTAAAAAGGAGTAGGCAGAAAGATATTAGAGAGTTTGGCAATAAAGTTACTTACTGCAAGTGCCAAACGTACCTATAGATTCTCCCAAATAAATTACTATTGGATAACGATAAGCCCTTTGACGGTCAGTGTCGTACAAAAATTATTCAGACAATGCCAAACGCCAAACAGAATTGGAGAACAACTAATGATACGCCTCTGCATTTATATGTCTTGCAAGAGTTGTAGTGGGAAGTTACATTGAAAATGAGTTTGTGCGCATGGGGGCGGGCTTGCCATCACGTTTGGTGCTTGCAGTACATCGCATTAAGTATATAAGATTTTTTCTTTTTCCTGTAGAGTTTATTCTTTATTAACAACGTCAAGCTAACAGTTTATTAAAAGGGAAGCTGCAAATACAATGTTATACAACACAACGAAGCCAAAAGTCTCCTGCAGTACTTCAAGAGTAATAGAAAACTTGGTTAGATATGGGGAAATTATGGAGTCACAACATTTCATACACATTGAGAAAAAACGAGAGAAAATTCTCAAAATCCGTCGACACAACATTGTCGAAATGCGTTGTTTACTATATACGGAAGAGAAAAATATGATTTTCAGCTCTTTCATGTTTATTAACTGCGAAAAAATGGGTGATTTTCATAAAAAAATCATTCTAGTGGATATTAGCATTATTTTTAGTCATTTTAGGAGCTCTAAGCTAATCTCCCTACCAGTTTTCCATTCAAACATACATTCAATCAGCATAAATCACCAAAACAGTAATTACAGTATCAAAGCCGTGACTAAAATCCCGTGGTCCGTATAAATAACAGTTTGACAGTAATATCGGTGGCGGGCAATAATAAAAATTCAAGTAACGCGCAGCGACTAAGAGGAGGGGGCGGCGGTGGAAACGAGAGGGCGGGCGGCAAATTGCTAGAATTAAGAATACGGCACGAAAATGCATGTCTGCATAGATTTCAATTTTGAATATCATTAAAAGTTGAAGAATATTCAGAGGACACGGTAGATTATTTTTGAGGGATAAATGACCTTATCACGCGAAATTTACTATTAATAAAAATAAATGCTTATGAAACATTAGGTTTCGCTGAATAATTTTCAGATCCAAGTTCAAATTGTTGAATATTAACAAATATTTACCTATTTTCCAAGCAAATAAATCTGACATAAATAAAATAAGGGGAAATAATGCCATTCAATGGTACACAGGAGCCTCAAAAGAAATAGTAGAAACTGGGATATGAGTGGGATAGGAACCAAACACTCTGAAAGCTTGGGAAAAACACCAAGTATCTTTCAAGCGTAAATCCACGCAATAAGAAAAAGATTTTATGGTGGTGGAAAGTGTTGCAGAAAGAACAAGATACAGACTAAGTAGAGAGGGAATCATTGAAAAAAAAACTCCACTTCTTATAAATCAGATAACCTGCGACATGCCACAAGACGGTATGATGAAAAAGTATAACTTTTCAAAGAAATTCGTTACGGAATTAAGCAACAAGAATGAATGGGATCCAAATTCCATTACCAGACTTGGAAAGAATGCCATTCAATGGTCCACAGACGGCTAAAAAGCAATAGAAGAAACTGGGATAGGAGTGTTCGGGCCAGGATCCAAACACTCTGAAAGCTTGGGAAAAATCCCAAGTATCTTTTAAGCGGAAATCCACGCCATAGGAAAGTGCGCCCAGTTCAATATTGATAAAGGATACAGAAGACAGAATTATCATAATGTCGAATAGTCAAGCAGCTATTAAAGCACTGAGCTCTTGTGTAATCAGTTCCAAAATGGTGTGGGAATGCCTAGACAAACTCAATGAACTAGGCGAGAACAATACAGTGCTATTCCCTCCCTCCCTCGTATCTTTTGAACGGCTACACTTAGATTAATAAAATTTGAAGGGTGAAAATAAAGTGTTGTAAACTTCTCTACGAATGGTAACAGGTGACGTAATAGTAATAGATGACGTCACAGCGCCACTCTGGCCAATAATTTTAAATAGGACCTTATGGCAAGTGATATCTCGTTTGAAAGGCATTGACATTGGCTACATATAGCCATATTAATTTTGTTTGGGTTCAAACTAATTTTGAAGGATAAATTAAATAAATACCAAACTATTATTTCACATTTGAATATTGAAGATTTTTCAATAGTATTTGTTGCTTTGCAAAGTTTTTCTAAATAGCTTAAATATTTAATTTTATTATTGTTTAACGAGACGTTTAAGAGTTTACATAGGTAAAATGGTACGTACTCAAGCCGACAAAGTAGCAGCTATCTTAATAATTGGTGAATCTAGAAAGAGTCTCGATGAAGCGGAACGTTTATTTAATGAGAGATACCCAGATCGCCCTATCTCGAGAACTTATTTGAGGGAGCTTCCTCACAAGTTTGAAGCAACAGTTAGTGTTCAAGATGCCAAACAATCTGGTCAACCAGCATTTAGTGATGATAAAAAAATTGATATTGTTGCTGAAATGGTAGTAAACCCTACTTCCTCTTCAACTAAAGTTGCGTCTATCTGTGAAGTAAGTAAAAGTACAGTACAGAGAGTGTTGGCTAAAAATAAATTTCATCCATACAAGTTAAAAAAGGTGCACCAACTTTCGGATGACGACCCCGACAGAAGACTCGAATTCTGTGGATGTATAACAAATAAAATTCGTCAAAACTCACATTACACAAAAACAACTTGTTTTAGTGACGAAAGTACTTTTTGCCTCAATGGAAATGTGAATACACAAAATGTAAGGTATTGGAGTGACACAAATCCTCACACCATTCGTGAACAGCATACCCAATTTCCAGAAAAAGTCAATATTTGGGCAGATATTTTGGGAAACCACATAGTTGGTCCTGTCTTCCTAAATTCAAATTTAAGCGGTGAAGTGTATCCGGAGATGTTACAAAATGCAATTGAGTCGTTAATTCTTGAAATTCTGGAAGATAATCCAGATGAATTCGGCCATCTGGAAATAAAATTTCAACAATATGGTGGTCCTGCAAATTATTATGGTGTAGTAAGACGTTACCTGGATGAAGAACATCGAGGTAGATGGATCGGCCGGCGAGTTCCTATAGAATGGCCACCTCGGTCACCAGATCTGACACCATTAGATTTTTTTCTATGGGGGTACTTGAAATTCAAGGTTTATACTACGGCACCAGATAGCATTGGTGTTTTGAAAGAAATAATTATTGAAGAATGCTATGCAATTTCAGCTGACACATTCGAACGAGTACAAGAGTTTACTAATAGGATGTATTACTGTCAGGAAGTAGACGAAGCACATTTCGAACACTTGCTATAAGAATTCATTGTTGATATTTGATTAATTAAATAAAAAAAAATAATTTCAATAATTTTGGTATTTATTTAATTTATCCGTCAAAATTAGTTTAAACCCAAACAAAATTAATATGGCTATGCAGCCAATGTCAATGCCTTTCAAACGAGATATCACTTGCCATAAGGTCCTATTTAAAATTATTGGCCAGAGTGGCACTGTGACGTCATCTATTACTATTACGTCACCTGTTACCATTCGTAGAGAAGTTTACAACACTTTATTTTCACTCTCCAAATTTTATTAATGTAAGTGTGGCCGTTCAAAAGATACGAGGGGGGAGGGGACTTTTGAATAGCACTGTATAGTCACCTTACTATGAATTCCAGGACACACTGTAATAGGAGGAAATGAAATAGCAGATGAACTAGCAAAGAGGGGAACTGAAATACCTTTCTGGGGGCCTGAACCCTTTTGCGGAATCAGTCCCAATGTAATATTGGAAGAAATAGGTGAAGCCGAGAAAAAGAGAAGATCTGACCATTGGAAAGATCTAGTAGGGCTTATACAATCAAAGACTCTTTTGGGTGACTACAACCTGTTGAGATCAAAATGAATGCATAAGTCAAAGTAAAACTGCGCTAAGAGTTTTAACAGAGTTTTAACGGGGATCCTAACGGGACATTGTCGTCTGAATGGATACCTGAAAAAGCTCAAAATAGTGGAGGTAGAAGAATGCAGATTTTGTGGCATGGAAGAAGAAACCTCCATCCACATACTCTCCAACTGCACAGCACTTCAGAATCCTAGAGCACAGCACCTGGGAGATTACTGGATAGAAGAGGAACATTTACCTAAGTTAAAGCCTGCAGATATCCTAACATTCCTCCGGGAAATAGGACTAAAGGAGCTTATCTATAAGAGAAGGTGTTTTTGTAACGAGCCCTCAATTTTTCAATAAATAAAAACCCTATTAGGACCAACCCTAAAAAACACCAAACTTAAATATACAGTAAGTCGTAAAATTAACCAATAAAACAAAATGATCACACACCAACGAACAAATATAAAAAAAGAAATAAGTGACAAAGAAAATGCAGATTAAAAGTGTCAGCTTTCCCCATCGCTTATCTTTACTACCCTATTCATTAGGTTAGAACCTTGTGGCAGCTAATTTTTATGGGTGTTATCTCCAGATCGCAGTGACCGTTGAGAGCAAACATCGTTTTATATTTGTTCTCGTCACCTGTCGTTTGTTTTCTTTGGTCACACAAGTTAGAATGATACTCTCGATGAACGTATTACAGGGTGAAACATTATACGCGTTGGAAACGTTGTGAAACAGGTCTAATGATAGATATTAATTTATTTGATAATTATGGAAACACTCCACGTATTAAGTGATGAAACGCTTTGGGAAAAGAACCAAATTCTTGAAATGACCTTGAGATTAACTAAAAGAATGTACTAGCTGATGGAACTATATTTGGAGAAGCTGTAGGGCACGCTGCTATTTAATGCAATCGAAAATCCAGGAAAGACACTCTCAGGGAACAAGCTGACATGCTCTAGGAGGGAAAAATCTTGTACAATCGAGGAATGAAGTTGAGAAGGACGAGCTGACAAATTATATCTAGCTCAATTGTCTGTAGTCGTCAACTAACAAGAGCAGCTTTGTATCATAGCCTAGTGGAGATGTTAAGAGATTGAGAAGAATGGAGAGCTTTGGACTGGGAAGATTGGGAAGGACCAGCAGACAAATTATACAGAGCCAAATTGACTGAGGTCGCCAATCGACAACAGCAAGTTTAAATAACAGCCTAGTGAAGATGTTGAAGATGACAATGTAGTAAATTCCAGATCGTACTATCATCGAAATGGAGAAGGATGGAGGGCTTAGGCTTGGTGAGATGGTAGATTCCAGCAGGTGAAATTATATTGTAATCCCATAAGGATGATGCTTTTATTCTTTAGGGTACAATTGTTTTGTGAAAAGTATAAGGTGGTAGCAGAAGGAAAATTCTTCAGGGAATGCTGAAAGTTGAGTATTTTTCTTGTCTGACTTAATATTGTAGTAAGAATCACCCTGGATGCTATTCGAGATCATAGATTGGGCTGAATTAGGAAAACGTTTGTGATGTGTCTTCAACAATATATGGAATATTTGAAAGAGCATTATCTTTATACGATAGTTTGTTTAGATAATGATCTTTTCCACGCGAGTTGTATTGAATTTATTGCGAAATAGTTAGTTTCTCATTTGCAATTCTAGCAAACAACTGTGTGAATGCATAAGATAGATACTTGAAGTTTTAGATAAAAGACAAATAAATTCTTTTAGTAATTTATGGTAATGTTCTGAAGTCCTATAGTACATTAAATAGCCTTTTTGGTGTGCGTCATCGTTTGTGAATTGACGGTTTTGGATATGTCGTTTAGCTAACCTTAAATTTGATGAATAGAATCATCAGGATCGTATTCAGCCAAATTCGAAAAGGCTATGAAATTAATAATTACCAGCTTCTTTTTCTAACTGAAAATACTTGAGAACTTTCAAAACGCTGATGTTTTCCCGCGTATTTAGGCAGATTTTTTTATTATTTAAATAAATATAACAATAAGATTAATATTCACTTTTCATAGATAATAATAATTGACCGTAAACAACAAAGTACAGTCCTGACGAGAACTATCAGTGGGACAGTAGAAAAAGACGTGAGACCCCTACAAAAGGTACGTCTGCATCCTATTTAGACGCAGTAATTTCTCCCGATTGATAGGTCGTGCTTGCGCGTATTCTAAAAACTAATCAAATTTTTTTAGGTCAAAGATTGGGATTAACGTTTGTAATACATTTAAATGGTTCATTATTGTGATATTTTGTTTAGAATTAATCACAGACCTGTCTTTTTTTCCATTTCTCCCAACGTAATGTGTTAGAAGGACATTAACAATCGATGACGAACACCAAGAAGCGTATTATATGAACTCTACAGTTAATGTACTGGGCGTAATCCTAAATAACTAATGAACAAACGTTGTTTAATATTTTCCAACTAAAAAACCAACAAAATTTTAATTACGAAGCTCAAGTTTCTGTAAAGTAGGCGGCAACGCCTATCCCGTCATCTCCCGATCCCCGAAACTGTAGTAATCCTGCCGGTTCAATAGAGATGAGTAATTAGCAGAGAAGAGAGTGCATTTGGCTCATGTGTGAGGGCGCTTTTCGTCGATTACTCTGCCGCCGGCTAGAGCCCCGCCAGATGGGACTAATTATGCCTTAAGCCGCCCCCTGCGCCGCTACACAAGCTGCCACAATTTTAAATGCACTTCTTTAAAAAAACATAAAAATCAAAGGTTGCACAAAGAGATATTCTTAGGTATACATTAAAAATCTGTATTTGAGAGTTAATAGAAAAGAAATCGATTGAAACAGAACCACAAAGAAAAAAAATGAGATTCTGACCCGATTAGAATATTAAATACATCAGATAATAAGAAAAATGACTACCTATTGTCCTGGAAATGAGGATATCATATACAGT